>VXBL01002384.1:786401-911276 GCA_013400195.1 Aramus guarauna | reverse complement strand
GTCCCTGGCAGGAGCTGGAGCCCAGGAGCTGCAGGGAACGGGGCTGCGGAGCAAACGGACCCCAGAAATCAGGAGCAGGGGCAGGGCTGCGAGGACCGGGCAGGTTCTGCTCCAGAGATCACCTTGCCTTCAGAGCAGAATAAAGACAAGACCGCTCTGAATAAAAAGATGGAGGTGGCTTTACAGAGCTAGATTTTCTTTTCTCTAGAAATTTAGAAATCCTCTTCAGTAGTCCTCCAGAAGGCTGGAGAAATCTCGATTTCATTTTTATGGCTTGAACCACACCTGGTTTATATGTAACACTCCTGTCAAAATGGTGAGAGAGCAGCGCTTGAAACTTAAATGATTTTACACCCTCTTCAGAGCTGTGCCTTTGCCCACATATTTGTTTTACTGTGTAGTCCTGGAGCATCTGTATTTTTGATACCTAAGAAAAACATTTATTACTCAAACAGAAAGCAACCTGGTAGGAATAATATATATATATATATGTATGTATATTGCTGTTTGTTTTTGGCAAGAGCCCTGCCTTGACAAGACTTCTGTTGCAGTGCGGAGAATTTGGCTTCTTTTTGACGGCTGAAACAGCTCTGCCGGGCTGCGCAGAGCTCGGGCCAGAGCGGGGAGAGACATGTGCAATCGCTACCTGTTTAGATGTTTGGCAGCAAACTTCTACTTTCTTCCAGAGCAAAACTGACATTCAAATGGCAGGAATAGCTGCAGCATCTTGAGTGCTGTGAGGATTTTGTTTATTTTAAGGGCAAACTTGTGGCTCTGATTTTCCCACAGGCACTAAAATGAAAATGCTCTCTCCCCTAGCATCCAACACATCTCAGACAAACACAGCTTTCACTTGCAACTTCCTTAAGATGACTTTTAAAGATCAAGGCATAATAAAGTCTCGCTGCTTCCCGGCATGTTGGTTAATCCCTTGCAACTGTCAGGTAAAACAGATTTTAGAAACAATGGAATTAATCTGCACAACTCCTATGACATTTTACAGTAATCTGTGTTTAAATCCTTCAGGCTGCTTGGAAAAGTTGACCCTGGAGGTGCTTTTTTTACACGCACTTCGCATATTTATGCCGTTCTCTAGGCCTTGCTCCCTGATTATATGGCTCCTGTCAATACTGGCTCAGATTCAACTAACACAGCATGAGTCACGCTGATGGACTGGAGATGGTGTGTAAACAGGGAAAGATGCCAGATTAAATACTAAACACTTCTGTGTAGGTAGTGATGGACAGTAGTAGGCAACAGGTCCCAGTTAATGCAGTTATCCTCTGCTGCAGACAGGCTTTGAACAAACCCAAACCCTCCTCAGCTCTGTCTTCACCTCTCTTTCCATCTTTCACACGCGGTAAGAAGCCCTTTCCAACAGATACACACCTAGGCAGGGCAGCCTGGGCTGGGACACGCGTGCTGCCGAAGCTAAAGATGGCAACAATTTCTTAGGTCACCTTTCCCACCCTGGCTGATAGAGCATCTTCACTGACTGACTTAGTTTCATATGACTTTATGGCAAATCTCCTGTTACTTGGCTTGGAAGACTAGGTCCAGGACTTCGGAGGTTTGATGTCACTTTGTCAAGACGTAGTCCCTGATATTCACCCTTTCCTGACCTGGTTTCATCCCACACCTCCCCACAGCACTCCTCCGACCCTCCCGTGTGACAGAATTTGTAGTATTTGCTCCGTTTCCCTGCTTCACTCCTTGCACGATGCTCAAGAGTCAACACGTAGGAAGGTGACGAATAATAGAGACGAGCTGCCGCTGCAGCCTGGCGCTTTGGATCAGATCATCAGATCGTGTGGTGTTTGCAAAGCTCTGAAGGAAGGCAGAGACTCCTCTTCTTTCCCTGCTGCACTCCTGGTTCTCTCAGACCCTCACGCAAGACCCAAGCCCCATGTACCATCCCTTCCTCGGCCCAGCACCTCCAGCATCGGCAGCTCAGCCCTCTCCTCTGCTCCCTCTATCTCACAAGCACGGCTGGCGGCTTTAATTTAGCCAATTTTCAACTCTGCTAGTCTCTTTAAGATCCATGTCAAGGTTGCTTTCCCATCTAATGCATAAGCACATTGAACCCTTCTGGTTTATCACATAAATGTGACCTCCCTGTCTGTCTTCGTAGATGAGATACTTAGGAATTAAATTTCTGCTTTGCTTTGCTTTTCTTCCCTCCTGGCAGCTCTCTGGGAGCTGTCGGCTGGGGCTGCGTTCTTACCTGATAATGCATCAAGGTGTTCAAGCGCTTCCAATCTCCTTCAATCTTGGTGGTGATGTCTTCATCCTGCAGGACCACACGAGCTATCCGGCCCTGTCGCCACTCTGCAGGAGAGGCAAAAACCAGTCAGAGAGGGAAAAGGCACTAACCAGCTCCATCCACTTCTTGCCCAAGTAACTACTGGACAGACGTGCCTGTAGAAAAGCCCACCTCCCAGGAAGAAGCACCCAGAGAAAGCTAAATTCTGCTCTTAAGTCTTACAACCACAAGGAAGGTCACACTGATAGTTTTGTTGCAGCAAAGTGCAGAGGGTTTGGCAGCGTTTAGCTAAACCAAGGCGCAGGACCTTCCCAGCCCCTCTGACCCCCACGCCATGGACTCTAGTAAGATACACAAGCTTGGGGAGAAGTTTCGCTCAGCAGAGTGAAGGAGGCTTCAGGAATCATTTACTCTGTGGCCAATCAGCTGATACCACCGAGCTCAAAACCCATTCTAAGGACAGGAACGTGCACGTTGTGGTGCAGCCTGAGCTCTAGCTTTCAAGCTCTGCAAAACCCATGGAGAATCACTGATAATAACAACCTCTCTGATTTCTCTCCCTTCCTACGAGGCAGGGAAGCTCCTACCTAAGTCCATGTCAACAGCTCTTGGTCTTTGAGAATATGGGACGTTTTTGTATACTGCATCGAGGATCTTCTCTTTGACTTGAGTGATGGTATCACAGTTCAGCACCTTCACAGGGATCTCTGGACTGTTCTCATTATCCGGGTTCACACAGTTTAGGATCTGGAAGTGAAGGAGAACCACACCATGCTCTAAAGGGCTTCAGACAAGCATCCAGGAGAACTATAACCACATCTATTACAACAACCCTTTCTCATAAAAAAAAATACTACATCCCTATTTGCATCATTGCTGTTGCATCTAGCGTTATAAGGATTACTAAGATGGGAGCCCTGGATGTCCATTTTTATTTGCTAGAGGGAGGGCAATGCTCAGTGCCCAGGGAGATGAAACGCTCCCCTCAAACCCTCCTTTCAGAACCTTAGCTCAGGCTATTTGTACCTGCTAATCGGGACATGCCTGACTTGGGCGTGGGTTTAGCAGGACGAGGCTTTATTGCACTGGCAACACTTGAGCTTCATGGTAGTGTCCTAATCGCTGGCCCAAAGGTCAGAACAGCTCATGTCCAAGTGGGGAGGACAGAAGCGGTTCAATGGCACCTTCTACAGCGATCACTCACCAGAGTCTTGTACTCGATTTGCTGCCGGATCAGCTTGTCCTCACTGAGGGAGTAACGGGCTTCTCCTGTGATGGCATCAATTGGACCCTTCTCCATCTGCTGCTTGATGGCACAGTAGAGCATGAAGAGCGGCTCTCCAGCACATTCCTACATGACGAGACAGACAGCAAAACTAACACAGAGGTGAAGGTGCATCTCCTCCAGGACCACTGGCCTGCAGACAGGTTTTGCACATGATTCGTTTCAGTAGAGGCATAGTCCCATTGACTCTATCTTCAGCACATGTGCAATCCAGGCTCAGCCCCCAGCAGCTCCTGGAGAAGACAGCCAAAACCATGAGCTCTGCTGCTCAATGGGTATGTTGTCTTTGGCTTGGTAAATCTCTACTGAATCTATATGGCTGTAAAAATGGAATTTGAGATCTTGATCTCATTGTTCACTCCCATGAGGCAAATTCTGTGGGGCTTCCAAACCCACAAATAAAGTTAAAAAATATGGAAGCCCAGGCACGGAGATGTAAGTGAGAATTTCTCCTAAGCACTAAAGAGGTGCAACAGGAACTCCATTACGTGGGAGTTACACCAGGGTGGGGGTTGCAGAAGGCTGAGCATGGAGGCTCTGACAGCTTGGCTCAGCCCGTGCAGGCATCTCCGAGCAAATTTCCACCTCCCCTCTCTTGCTACTATGTCTTTTGACTTGAAGTCTGACCGAAGAGTTTCAAGCCCAGATTCACCCTGGGGACGGCTGCTGGATGAGGCAGCAAAGCGGCAGCAGTATCTCAGCTCCATCCTTCCTTACCTTGAGAAACTTGTGGAGAAGGAAGGCAAACCAGTTAGTCAGCATCTTCTCAGCCACCGACTCGGTCCTAGACAAGCCAGGAGGACACGCATGTTACATACAAAACCAAACCACGTATCAGAGGCCCCAAATCTCCCCGCCGTGCTCTGAACCGGGGCTGTGGCTCTGGAGAAGGCAGGCAGCGGGATGCAGCCAGCGCTGTGCGTCCCCCATCGCACCGAGCTGACAGCAGCTTGCCCAGCTGACAGCCCGTCACAGCCCTGATGGGGCTGGTGACAGGGAGCCTGGTGACACTCTGGCTTCTTGCACGTGGTGCAAATTACAGCCTGGCTCAGTAAATCGCTGGGATTTGCAGCTTGCTGGCAATCAGGGACAGCACAGTGACAATGGCAGGGAAATTGCAGCTTTCTCCCCAGTCCCACCCAGCCTCCTCTCCTCACATTGTGCCCAAGATTATCTCTAATTTAAATACAATGGCTCCTAATGATAGTTTTTAATGCTGGCTCTGCAGGACCCGGAGACTTTCCTTAAAGCACCACAGCCCTTTTTCCTGGGACAAGGACAGGATGGCTGTACTGGTGTCTCACACTCCTCATCTGAGCATGGTGGGGCAGGCAGGCAGGCAGGCAGGCAGGAGGGCAGGCAAGGCTGCCAGCCTACCCACGCAGTCGTGCCGGGGAGAGCTGCTCTGCCGCAGCTGAGCCAGCTGCAAACGTGACCCTGGGCAGCCTGGCTCTCTGCACCGCCAGCCTTTCCCTCATGCCACATGCGATACCAGGATCTGATCCAAATTTCAGCAAGCAAAGAGGACTGGATCCAACACCTTGCCCTCTGCAGCACCCTCTCCTCTGGGGACCATGCCCCCCCTTCACCTTCACCATGAGCAGTAGCAGGGCAGCAGCCCCGCAGGGTCTGGGCACCTCTCTGCACCTTCATCCCCTTGGCTGGCAGCTCTGCTCCCGGTGCCAGCTACCGTTACAACCTCTGTGCCACCAACCTGCCCAGGAGATGCCCAGCGGGCACGGCAATGCACCGAGCCTCTGCCCGTACCCTGACCTGGAGCGAGTCACCATCCCGCTCCGGACCCATCGTCCCTCTTCTCCTCCATCTGCTCTGCTGCCTTGAATCAGGCACTGCCCCTTGGTATGTATTTATGCAGCATCCCGCATGACTGAAAACTCTGGCATTTAATGAAAAACACACACTATAGAAGAAACAAGGTTTGATCACAAAGTCGAGAAGATCAAGTATGAACGGGAGCCACGGACTTCAGCAAACAAAAACTGATGCCAGTCGGCAGACGGACCCAGGGTCACATTATCCATCATCTCTTAGGATTGCAACATCTGCCAGGAATTTGTGAAAATGTCTGCAGGTCTCCAAAGAATTTAAGCCTGAATTGATTAACTGCCTAAAAATTCATCCTACAAATTGACACACACATTGTTCTCTCGGTTAAAATATTTCAGTCACCCAATTAAGGAGGAGAAGCACTAGCAGACTGCCGCGGCAGCGAGCCATGGAAAATGGAGAGTCAGTGATACAAACTAAGGAATAGGTGAAAAACTCAGAAAATGATACATTCAGGACTTCAGGGTGAATATTAATTTAATAAACTACTTTGTTAATAGAATATTAAATTAAGAATTGGCAAGCCTCCCGATTAGCCCTACCAGTGAAGTAATGCTGTATCCCATCTCTGTTGGCGGCTCATGGCCTGACACTGACACTGGCACCATAAAAATAACTCAAATATGGAGTGACAGAGAAGTTGGGGCATATTGTGTGACAGAAGGGTATTGGATAATCCCGCGTCTAGCTGTTCCCTTTTATTTCTTTATCAGAAATACAAAATCAGCTGAATAGAAGACCAAAAAGAAACACCTCAGAGCATCTGTCGAATCCCCTTTCTCCTTGCCTTCAAGCACCGAATCTCACTCTCCTCTTGACACAGACTGACGCCGTGAGATATCTGCAGTGCATCAGTCCCGGGGACGGCCAACAATTAAGTTAATCATCAGTGTCCTACACTGGCTGAGGAAAGGGGCAGCTGGGTGCAGCAGGAGCACCACAGGCTCCTTGCAAACAAGTCTGCTGTATATATTTTCCCGGGGCCTCCTCTGCCTTTGAAATGGGCTGGGTGCTGGATGGCTGGGTGAGCCATCCCTTAAACTCTGCCTGTCCCCACGGGGCCTGACCTCTCTTTCTCTCTGCTAAGCAGGGAGGGGTTTGCCGAGCCCCAGCCATAGCTGCTGCGGTGCCTCGTGCTGCCCCTCAGCAGGCATCGCTCCTCCGCCGTCGCGGGGCTGGTATCTGAAACGCTGTTATAGATCTGTCTCTAAAAATAAAAAATAAGCTCCTGAAGCTTAACGCGGCAGGGGAGAATCCCTAGACTTAGAGAAAACACTTCTCATGTTGACCACATAACAAGGGCAAAGCACGATCCAGAGATGACTTTCCAAAGGAGTCTGACGCCAGCAACCAGTGCCTTGGCTGCTCCTCTGACTTTCTGAGGTGCTGGGAATAAAACAAAACTAAACAAAAAGAGCTGAGAGACCCCCAAAAATAAATATGTATTTTATTAATTTTCCCTGCTACATCTAGGTACCGCTGTGTGCTGCGCTCTGTGCCAGGAACCAGAGCAGCTATTTGATTTACTGTCAACTTTCTTGCTGTCTCCCGCGAGGGGTAGTCATGGAAGAAAGAGGGGAAAACGAGGAAGAAAGAGAGCAAGAACTGAGTGCCAATTATCAACTGCTGCCACCAGAGAGCTCAAAAAATAAAAACCCCCAAGTATCTCGCTTTGTGGCTGATCACTCCGTATTAAGTCAGAGCAAGATGTTCCAGCCTGGGCTGTTTTGTGCACCAAGATCACTGGGGAGCTCGGGGGGAACAGGGCTCCAGCCACAGGTTCAATAGGGCTGTAGCGGTAGGACAAGAGGAACGGTTTTAGACTAAAAGGGGGGAGATTCAGACTAGATATAAGGAAGAAATTTTTTATGATGAGGGCGGTGAAACACTGGACCAGGCTGTCCAAGGAGGTGGTAGGTGCCTCATGCCTGGAAACACTCGAGGTCAAGTTTCCCATGAAATGGCTCAATCCTGGTGCAGGACAGCCAGCCCCAATGCTGCTGGTGTTGCCCATGGCCCGTCTCTTTGCTGGGTGCTGCGGGAGGAGCGGGCATGGGTCTGATCGCCAGCTGTGTATTTTTTTTGAGCACCGTGAAAAGTCATTACTGTTGGCTGAGGCAGAAGACGCCTTCCCAGCGACTTGTCAAACCACGGGGGAAATTAAGACGGCTTCCTTTTCCGAGATGAGTTATTGCCTCCGCAAACACAGCCAGATTTAAAGCAATTTCCTGTCAAGTATATTCATTATGGCTGGAGGAATCCCTGAATTTTTCCTAGAGCTGTGAAATCCTGCCCTCTCTTTCATCCACCCGCTCCTGTGAGATGCCGGCGGAGCCGCAGGCGCAGCCGATGGGGCAGCCGCGTTCCTGCTGCCGGCCAAGGCCGGGCTCTGCAGCACAGCCAGGACCCAAAGGGACACGGATGGAGGCGGCTCATGACACAGAGAACAGGGGTAGCCTTTTACTTGTGGCAGCTGGTCTGGGTTACATTAATACACACTTTTTCTCCTTTTTTTCCCCTGCCATTTCTAACACGATCTTGGGCGAGTTGCTTAATCCATTCTTAGCTCCTTGCCCCAGCTGTGAAACGCAAACGCTGGGGCTCCATCCAGGCAGACATGGATGCTGCGAGGATAAAGCCCACAAAAACCTGCGAGGTAGCTCAGACACGTGAGGGTGAAGGTCACAGAAGCACCCTGGCTGCAGAGGATGGGCTGCCACCAGGAGAGGGACCAAGCCTTGCCGGGCAGCCTGCCTTTCCCCGACAGCTCCAGGGGCAATTCACGGCATTGCCCATCCAAGAGGTACTTTTCTTCACTAAGTCTTTAAAGTTCTACTCATCGCGGTAATACCACAACTCAGGGGAGACAAGGACCCTAAGTACCGTACAGACATGTAAGAAATCAGGCTCCTGCCCTTAAGAGCCTGATGTGCAGTAAGAGGACTGGAAGCTGCATCTCTGCTCCTCTAGACCCCGCTGTACCTGAGCTGGTGCCTCCTCCTCCCTGCCCGGACTCGCAGGACACTGCCCGGTACCAGCAACGTGCACGTGATGGAGACCTCCAGGTTTCGTGCCTCTCACCTCCCCACCACAACGCTGCCCAGAAGCAGCCCCACACAGGACCGGCGGTGGGGGATAAACCCCTTTGCTGAACTGCTCGGGCATCTCTGCACACACAGGTGAGAGAAGCAGGATCTTGGCCAGGCAGGTGCGGGCAGGGCAGGGCAGGGAGGAGGCAGCTGGATGGCAGAGGTGACAGTGCTGGCAGCATCACCTGCTCTCAGCCAAGTCACGGTGGGGAGGTGGGGCTGGGGCAAGGTAGGAGATTATGAGTGAGAGAGAGATGCATCGGAGGTAATAGCTCTCTTGGATCCAATTTAAGACCCTGTTCAGCCATCTGTGGAATCATCCAGTCGAGTTAACACTGTGTCTCAGAGACAGCCGAGGAAATGGATGGGTCATCCAAAGCCACCCATGGAGAGCAGTGTTTTCCTTTCAATACCAACACCCTGGTCCTGCACAGCCCCTGGATGCCACCAGCAGCGTGGCCATGCCAGCCCAGGGGACCCCGTTCCCTCCCCATCCCCCTGCGTTACCTGCGCAGGAGCAGTTTGGGGTGGTTCTTGTTTTCCAGGTTCTTCTCGATGAGGTCTGAGAGCAGCTGCTTCAGCACATCGGTGGCATACTCCAGCTTGCCTTGCAGACCCGTCATGATGAGCGAAGCCACGTTGCCACGATCACGCATGGAGAAGCTGCGTTGCAGCTCCAGCGTTCGGATGAAGGTCAGCAGGAAGACTTTGTTGTTGATCAGCTGAGCAAAGAGCTTCAAGGCCTTCTCCACGCTTTGCTGCCCGTTCCCTTGGACCTGTGGTGGAGGAGAGCATGACCATCAGCCGAGGCTCAGGAGGAGAAGGACCGGAGGGGACCCCTGCACCACCGCAAGGTCACTCTGCCATCACTATGGGTGAGATGAAAGGTTTAACCCTGGGTGCACAAGCAAGCACCTCATCTCTCAGGGTCTCAGCATCCCCAAATGTGGTCTCTGGTCAGTCCTGAACAGGCATCCCTCTTTCTGTCCTCGCCCAGCGCTTCAGCATGGTTCGCTTTAATCATTGCTCCGAGCTGTACTCTGCATGCCGTAAAGCTGCTGCTTTGAGGCTAACGGCCCTATAAATGACATACAATTTTGCTTGTTCTGCACAAAAAGTGACACTCTTGTAAGTAAATTAAATACTAATTTAGACTATTGCTTTATTATGGGACAAGTGTAAAAAATTAATTGAGGCTTTCAGCCAGTTGCAGATTCAAGTAATTCATTACAAGTGAAAATGATGAACTACATTAAGCAACTCTTTACCAAACATCTTGGAGACTTATGTATTGGTTTTACTAACGTAACATAATTAAGCAACTGTGTAATTGGCAACACATTTATCACTTCTGCAATTCTGTTTTTCATGAGTAAAACAAGTAAAAAGCATTCATATTTGTTTGCTAGAACATCAGCTTACTTGGCAATTTAAAAAGCGAGCATAATGTGTGGGACTGGAAAACTCGGGGCATGGGAATGGGCTGGGAGAGGCTGGTTCAAAGCCTGCGTGAGCTTTACCAACACCACGGCAACTGCTCAGTGTTGGTGGCCCACTGGAAAGGAATCTGATTTGATGCATTAATGCTAAGTAGTGCTTTCCTGGAAAAGCAACGCAGCCATATGGAGCATGAGCAATCACGACTTTTTCCTCTTACATCTTGGGTTGAAGATTTGGGCCACCTCCTGGTCTGTGTGAAGGCAATAGGATTTTCAGGATTTACTGGAGCAATGGCAGTGTCCGAGAAGGAGCGCTGAGCCCGGTACCTCTGGACATCCCTGTGCTGTGGGTGGAGGACAGCAGCCCCACGCTCCGTGGTAGATAAAGTTTCTTGAAGCACCATCACTTCTTTTGACACTCTCACAGGTGAGCAGGGCGCATCTGCAAGGGCATCTGATGGACCCTTTTATCTTGCCAATCCTTCTAAATCCTCAGTGAAAATCTTAAACAGATATTTACCCATACTGGTGGAAAAAAAGCTCTTGCACATCGCCGAGCGGGAGGCCGGCCATGCCTAGGCACAGCGCTTGCCCTCCTGTGGACACACCACGGAACAGCAGGAGCAGCAGTGGGATGCTCCAGGCAGGATGCTCCCAGGCACGCAGCCTTCCCCTGCACTCTTAAGGTGATTAAGAAGGACTTTAAAAGGACACCGATAACTTATCTGGCACGCTTTGCTGCTGGCCTATAGCAATATAAAAAGCCATAAAATAAAACTAAAGTAACACTGGGGAGAAGAAACCGAAAGGAGCAGGCAGTGTGTGATGGAGATAAACCACCAGCTTCTTAGTTAAAATGAACTCGGGGCTCGTCCTGCTAACCCCAGTGGCTCTAATAAGATTTGGTGTGGAAGGCATAAAGGCGCTTCAGGGTTTCGCAGTGGCTTCCCCGAGGGCTCAGGGAAGCAGAGCCTGTTCCGTACCTCCAGCTCCCGCAGGACAGGATGGTCCTCGATGCCAGGGAAAAGGACCCTCATGGCATACGTCCGATAGTCAAGGTATGGGATCCCGGAGCGATCCAGGTCACTGGTTAATTCATTGATGTCTGTCTGCAGCTCTGCAAAAGCTGTTTGGGGAGAAGAGAACAAGGCAGGGAAACACAGGTGAGCTCTGGGAGCCGAGGCTGCTGGAGGGCTGGCTGCCTGCTCTCCTTGGGGCACAGCACCAACCGTAAATGGGCCAGCTCAGGAACCCGATCCGGAGGAGACCTCGCCACGTAGCTCAGACAGACCCTCACCCCTGGGACTGTCTCAGCAGCTGAGAGCGAGAGAGCACACGCTGCGCAGAGCACATGCCGAGAACAAAAGATGCTTATTAATTTGTATGCGGTTCACACCTGTGTATACACACCTAAAACACCTTTAAAGGTTGCAGATAGAAATGAGGATCTATTTTCATAACTTGGTACCTCCCACATTCTCCTTTCTTCTTCTTCTTCTCCTCCTCTATCAACAGTTGCCAAAATAATCAAATCTGATGCAGATCAAAACCAAGCAGAAACTGCCTGCTGCAGGCAGGGAATTTATTCTTCCTCTCGTAACACAACATCACTGTGTTACACAGCTGTCTGTGTGTCCTGCTGTTCATTCCCCAAAGTATGAAATGCTGGCTCAGTAAGGTACCCCAGCTGTACCCCAGCTAGGCTGTGCCGATGCCGAAGCTGTGGTCTCTCCTGAATATCCCATTTTTTGTCCTGTGCTTTCAAAGCTATCCTTTTAAAATCAGCTGAACAAAGCCAATGCAAGTCTCTATCTATACAGAGGTCAGACTATGAAATTTGCAGATTTCTATTTATTTTTCTTTGATCCACTAAGCTCCCTTCCAGCCGGAAGGACGTACGAAACAACAGCAGCACCTCTCTCCAGAACGCTTTTTGTCTCGACCCGCCAGCTACAGAAATGACTGCCCACCTCCACCTTCGCTCCCCTGCGGAGAGGCCAGGCTCAGCCGCTTAGTTGCAAGGGATGAGCTCAGTCTGTGTTGAAATCTGCAAGCGGTGGCTCTAGCGAGTCCAAATAACACGCAAGATTTCCTAGAAGCAAATGCTTGAGGAGCTTCTTCCTCTCCCTCAGAACTACTCCTGCTGCTCTGGGCTCACATCTGGAGGAGGGACTGGACCAGGTTTCCAGCTCTGCTGCCTTCCTTTTGGGATACAGGCTGTTTCCTGGGGGTCCGAACCTCCTCTGCTCCCAACCTTACTCTGCCTTTTAAAAGCCCTTTACTAAAAGGCCATTAGATAAGGGGACATATTGTGCTGGGCACCCTGGGGCTCGCGCCGTCCCCGCAACGCGATCCAGGCATGTCGCTTAAGCAGGATCAAGCTCTAATCCTATTCTCCGCACATTAGGCAGCAGAGCCGTGTCTGCCACTGACACACTTGTCGCTGCCCTCCCTCCCACGGTGGGGCAGGCGTGCAAACCTCATGGGGGCATGCACCCTGCTCCTCGCTGCAAAAATCAGGCGACTGGGGTGCTCTGGTGGGGAACCAGAGCACAGGGCTGCAGCACACAGATCGTGCCTGGTCCTGGGCAGTACTGACCCTCCTTGCACTCCAGGGCCACCCGGGACTCTAGATTGTCCATCTGCATCTGCAGCCTCTTGAGGGTCAGGTCGTTCTCTCGGGACTTGCGCTTGTAGGCGATGAGGACGATGATGACAATGATGAGGAGCAGGCTGCCTCCGGCCGCGATGCTGACGATGGCCGGCAGGGTCAGGAGGCTGTCTGAGATGATGCTCACGGAGCCAGGGGAGAAGATGATACCACCAACACGCACCTACAAAGCACAACAGAGGTAAGCAGCAGCTCTGGGTAAGGGTGTCAGTCTGTCCCAAAGCCCCGTCCTTCCCGGCCAGGGCACACACCGCACGGGCTGTACAGCCCCCTAAGGAAGCGCTGAACCGCCTCTGTTTCAGGCAGGACTACAGCAACTCTGATCGCCTTCAGACACAGAGGGTGCAGCTTATGTGAACACAGGGAGGCTTCAAGCCATGATAAATGTGCCAGCTCTTCACTATCTGGGCTTTGTTCTTATTATCTGATGGCTCCATTTGACTTTCATTTTATGAGCTTTCAACTCCCTTTGTAAAGCGTGGACATTAGCAACCCAGTGATAATTTCACTGACAAGAAACCAGAGCGACTGGAAAGGGCGAGCAGAGAGGGGAAGAGAAAGCCCCATGTGAAAGCTACAGAGCAAACACGCTGGAGGTTAATGCCAGCACTGGCTTTTCGTGGATGTGCCCTGGCCACAGATGCAAACAGCTCCCAGCCAGGTTACACTTCTGTGAATCACACTGTGATAATCTGAATATGTTTTGGATGCTGAACTTAAAGGGAAATAAATCACAATTACAATCTCATTTGGGCTTTACTCAAGCACTTCGGCAGCTGCGTGCTTGGTCTGCGAGGGGATTAGAGGAAGCAGCAATGCCCAAAACCAAAAGCAGAAGATGACACCGACTGTTAGCCTGGACGAGGCCGTTGATCCAGCCACTCCGGTGTTCAGGTGTCCTGGCTGCTTCTGCTTCAGGAAAAAGCAACACTTTTCCATCCCCCTAGCAGATCAGTTCTGGCTACAAGGACTGATAAAATCCCTTCCTACCCTACAGGAGGGAGAACACAGCCCACTGAAAATGGTCTCACCTACCGAAGAAAGAGCAAGCAGCACCAGAGACAGGATGGTACCCAGTACTGCAGGCACCGCCAGAAAGATTTGTTCCTTCTAGAAGGCTCTGATAGTAGGTGGTGAGTCTCAGGGAAGGAATAAGAAGTTTCTCCATGCTAATCCACATCAATATTTTAAGCTTCCAATTAGACAGCCATAAAAATCTAAAATACTGATGATCCTTGGACAAGAAGTTGCATTCAGCATCTGAGTGAGTCAGGGAGATAGAAGAGGAAGAGAAAGGATGGGAAGGAGGGAGGGAAGGGATCGGAGTGTTTGGTTCCTCACCATCACTTTGTGCTGTCCGGTGAGATTTGGCGGCTCACACAGCAGCTGGGTCTCGGAGACGGTGACGGCGCAGGGCGTTTCGCCGATCAGCACGGTGTAGTTGAGCTTTGCTCCTCCAGGAGCGGGTGGGCACAGGTTTCTGCCCTAGGGACAAGGGGAGAGAAGATCGTGCAAAGATGCAGTGCATTTCTCTGGTTTTCATCTCACTCCCAGCTTGTGCAAACGATGGGACTCGGTCTAGCGTTACCAAAGGGGGTATAAAACTCCTCTCTCTGGGATTTTTTTGCCTCTTCCCACTTGGGTGAGTAAGGGTCTCCTTACCTTCAGGATGATGGGTGAACCCGGCTTCTGCTCCAGCACCCCGGTTGGGCTCAGGAGTTCAAACGTCGGGTTGGGGTAGTATATGAACTTGGTGTCGTTGTAGACCAGCAGAGACTGCACGTTGTTAAAGATAAACCCAAACTCATCCGGCCGCTCGACGGCGTCCAGGCCGGGCCGATACTCGGGGGTGAGGGGGGGCGCGAGGCAGGCCAGCGCCGTGGCGTTCACCACCTTGCAGACCTGTGGGGAAGGCGATGCTTTGAAAGACGGCAGGGAAAACTTTACCTTGACCTGGACAATAATATCCTGACTCATTAAAGGCTCCTTGGAAAGTCCAGTGGATTCAAGTTTAGCTGGAAATGTTTAATCCCGGCTTGAGGCATTATGGCCATGGATTGGGGGAAGCTGCTTCCCCTCGAGCCAGCATGAAGGCACTGGAAAGATGGAAAGCAAGCTTCAAAATGAGCAGTGTTTCAAAGGAGCTAGAGGCTTGCACAGCAGATCACCTAGCCCTTTTTCTTTCTCTTTTCTTTCCAGTTGCATCCTCTTTGGCAATGCTAGCTTTGAAACAGACCCAGAGCGAATACCTGGTCCCTGCTACAAACTGGTGATTAGAGGCAATTCCCGAACGGCAGCGAGGGAGAGGAACGATCACCCGACACTGGTGGGCTGGAGGTAAGACGAAGGTCATCTCCTGCCAGGCTGAGGACACCCACAGCTCCTCCAGCCCTGGAAGCAGGGAGCTGGCTGATTTATGAGACTCTTGCCTTATAAAGCAGCAAGAGCCCAACCGTTTGGCCTCCTTCCATAAGTGAAAGATTTAATTTCACTCAATTTTGTGTCTTCAGAATTATTTTTGTAGCAGTATAACTGCAACTGCTAACAACAAAATTAGCTGCCTTTTTAAAAAGAGCTCAGATGAAAAAGGGCTTCAGAGGGGAAGGGAGAAAGGGAGTAGGACAGGACAGCTAAATGATTTCCCATTTCCAAGATAATACAGATTCAGTCAGAAAGATCACTGCATAAAAACAGTATTTTTCAGTTTGACTTGGTCAAAATAATTTCTGCAGGTACAATTCTTACTTGCAGCATACAAGAACATCGTTTAGCTCCCATTTAGCTGAGGATTCATTTCAGTTTCTCACTCTTGGACTGAAAAGATACAGATAGGGGAAAGAGGTGGCATTCCAGATCAACCCTAAATCCTGCTTTGGGAACATCAGGGTGATAGGAGGGAGGAGGGGAAGGAGGCATAAAAATAACACCCGGCTTCACCAAAATCCCCAGAGCCCCATGCCCAGCATCCTTCGCACAGCACGGAGGGCGCAGGGAAGCAGCCCCGTTCCTTCTGCGGTGATCAAGCTGCAAAAGTGGCCTGAAAGCTTCTTGTTCAGAAGCGGCTTCCCTCTCCCCTTCCTCCCCGGGCTGGCACAGGGCTGCTGGGCCCAGAGCTGCAGCAATAGGAGGTTTATTTATAGAGAGGCAGCTAGGGAGAGACTAGTTAAACATAGCAGCCTCGTAGCTGGCAGATCTCAGCACCTAGCTCTGGGCTTTTACAGAAAGAGCAGGACTAAAATGGGAAGCGTGGAGCAGCTGGGGACAACGGGGACAGCTACGCTCGGGCTTTCCATCACACAGTGCCTGTGGAGCTTAGCTAGGTACAGGGAAGGGAAGGATGCTGGGGAGAGGAGAGCTCTCAGGGCTCGGGCTCTGATAAAAGGGGGAATTTCAGGGGTGAAACAAGTTTATGTGATCCAAGACAGAATCTGAGGTGATGGAGATGGCCTAAAATGGAGCCCCCCATTTCTAGCTTTGACCACTGCTTGGCAGTTCCTGTGTCACTGAGGGAGTAATTTCCCATTCATGTGTGTCAGCCCCCTGCTTTCCACGGTCCCCAGGTTTTGCTGCTAACAGTTTGGGAAAGTTTAGGGAAACAGTCCCTTCCAGCAGCTTGTGCCACGGCGAGTCTCACGGCGCAGAGAGCACCAGCACCAGTCACAGTATGTGTGCATCCAGGTGGAGGGGACCCGCCGTGTGCAGCACAGGGATGTTCCCCGGCACAGCCCAGCAGCACCGCGCTGACAGCAGCTACTTACGTTGAAAAACTCCTTGCCATTGTACTTGACGCGGATCCTCGGTTCCTGGATCACGTCCAGGTTGGAGCCGGTGACGGTCAGAGGCGTGTATCCGCTGCGGAGAACCGGGAGACACCTGATTAATGCATCGGGCAGGAGGGGCTGAGGCTGTGCAGAGAGCCCGTGCTTGACAATAAGGATGCTTGTTGATCTCAAAGATGTTTTCTGCAGACGCTTCAGGCACCAGGCGACAGTGTCGATTAATACCCAACTCCCCGCGTCGCTGGGGAGCGGTGCCTCACAAGTTAGCTGGATTCTCTGCTCTCAGCTGCACCTTCTCCCACCCAACAGCATTGCAAGGCACGGGATGAGAAATGGGACCAAAGAAATCAACTGAGCTGAGACTAAATACGTAAGACAATAAATTAGTCACAGTGTTTAATGATTTACATAGCGATGTTTTTAAGGAACACGATAAACGGTACGTGCACTGAAGGAACTGACGGGCACTTGCATCTGGACTGCAGACGCAGCAAGTTGTCACATAGAGCTGGGGAGGGATGAAGAGCGTCGGGTGCCGTCAGGCCCAGGGAGGACACAACCCCCCAGGTTAGAGCACCCCTGTTCTCCTACAGCCAGTGCCCCTGAGCAAAGCCTTTCACTCTTGGCTTCTCCTTGCAGGCGTTAAGTGGAGCAGCACAGGCCAGACTCACCCGAATCTCCAGCACCTCTGCAGCAGAGCCCAGCTGTTCCCCTCCCACCACCTCTGCTAGCAGTCCTGACCAGCCCGTCAAACCCTTCTCACCCAAAACCTGACGCGATCTTGAATTTGGACTCAAAGCAGACATCTCGCAGAGCCTGCTGTGAGACACTCACTTCTTTCACGGGCAATTTTAAAAAAATAATTGGAATTTGAAATGAATGGCTGTGTTACAGCCCTTGTGAGCACAACCATTAAAGTAACACCAGGGGACGAGTATGGCCCAGGGTTTTTAGCAGCCACGACGTCACGGTGATGTGACAGCGCAGGCCGCCCTGTTCCTAGCAGTGAATCTGGGACAAACAGTACATTTTGATTAGCATCAGCTTTTTCTTTTCCTGGTGGTTGCTGGTTTTGTTTTATTCCAGAACTACAAGAAGGAGCCTTTAATGAGCAATTGTGCACTTCTTCAGCAGATGGAAGTGATCTTGGGGTTTTATTTGTGCTCCCAGAATCTCGGTGCAGACTGCTACTGCTGTAATTGCTTTGGTAATCACTACCTTAGCAACATTTTGGTAAATGCAAATGCCGCAGACGCCCAGCACTGACAAATCCAGGATGCTGGGTGGGATGTGCATTTCCAGATAGACTCTGTTTTGCCCTCACTGAGCACGTGCTGAGAGAGAAGAGCCAGACCAGGCGAGCTGGCTCCTCTCCCACCTTCGAGGACCCAACGTCGCCTTGCGTTACCTGGCGATGCTCCACTCGGGTTCGATGTGCTGCACCTTTGGGTCATCGATGTACTCAAACAGCAAAGTCCGCTCCAGCTGAGCCCGGTCGACGCTGACGGAGACGTGAACAGCCCCCAGGCCGTGGGCTGAAGGGGCCGACACGCAGACGATCTCGTTCATGGATCGCCTGTGCAAGAGAGAAGCCGGGGAAGCGTTAACGGGCGGTTACGGCGTGGGGGCAGAAATGACCCGTTGTGCTGCGGGGCAGCTCACAAGAAGGCTGAGCCGTCGGTCAGCCCCCTCACCCCGACACCTGCGAAGGGGATGAGCTGAGGCGGGCAGGAGGGCTTCACTGGCACGGGAGGGCACTCTGCCTGCCCACCAAGAGAGAAACGCAGACTCCTTGAAATTACTCTTTGTGCCAAACTGCAGCCGCCCGCATCCCTCTGTGAACCCGCCGCCTTCTGTTGGGCGTGTGAAAACAGATGGCCGCTTTTTAAATGGGATGCATAAGCTCACTGAAAAGCCAAATTCTTCCCCTCCCCACCCCACCGCACACACGGGCCCTTGTGAGCAGCATAATGGAGCCCGCGAAGCCCCCGCCTGGGAAGGGCGATGCCACCGTCGCTGCTGCCTTCCGGCTTTGTCTCCCCGTCAGAGCAGGGGTGACCTCGGCCTCGGCGCTGGCTGGCCGGGCACAACAGACCATCTGCTTCCATCGGAGCCCCGGAGAAGGTCGAGGCGGCAGGGCTGTCAAAGCACAAAGGCACTGGTGGGTGGATGGATGGAGAAGGGGAGTGAGGGACGAGCAGCGCCGCTCCCGCTGCCAGGACAGAGCTGCGAGGAACGGCACAACCTGGATGCTGCTCCTACGAGAAGTGCCGGAGGGACGTCCCTGGGATGCCAACGTCCCTGAATGGCCACCCACGGGTCATCCTGCCTGCCCAAACCTGCCCCCGGCTCGCCAGAAAGGCCGTGCTGTTTCCGCGGCTCATTTAGCTTTGGCTTCTCGCAAGGGAGAGGGCAGGCAGGCCTTCAGCACCTCGCTGACAGTTTGGCACTTAAATAAAAAACTGGCACACCTGAATGCCCAATCTTCACCATCCTCACCCTCCTCAGAGGCTGCGCAATTCGTGGAGGTGACTGAACATCTGTAGCTCAAGTGCAGCCGTGCCCTTGCTCTGCTTCCAGCAAAGCTCCCATGTCTCTGCCTGGGCAAGGAGATGCTGCGTGGTCCCCTTGCTGGGGCCCTTACCCGCTGCCCACCCGCCCTAAGGAGTACGGGCACATCACTCGGCGCTGGGCACTTCAGGGGGTATCGAACAGCGGGTACCACGACGTTCCCAGCTCACGCCTTGGCACGCCTGTCCACCACAACCGAGGGAACGGAAACAACCTCCTAAAATACCTGAAACAAGCTGGACTTGACCGTTTCTAGCGATGCAATTGCATGCCTATCCCTTCTCGCTCTCCTCATCCTCCCTCCCTCTTCTTCTCACTCTCCACCTAGGTTTAATTTAACCACGACGGTATCCTGGTGCAAGGAGCGCATTTCTGCCGCCCCGGCGCAGCCGCTCAGCCCTGCCAGACTCCACCGCGCCTGCTTAGCTCTGGCGTGAGATCCAGAGTGACGCATCGCTGCTGGCAGAGCTGCTCTCAGCTCCCTGTGATCAGTTAATTAGCTTTCTGTGCTATTATTATGTCGTCATGGTGAATCTACCCACTCCTCCGATCAGAGAGGGGAGAATGGGGGAAGCTGTAATTAGAGTGAATCTCATTAGAAACTGCTTCATCTAATCAGGCTCCCCCACACCCTCGAGTACAATTGAAGTTCATTGCCTCAAAACAGTCCAAGCAAAACAAAGTGCACAGCGTGACCCCACATGAAGGATGGTGCCATTCATACACTGCCGCTTGCTTTGTTTAAGTTTCTGCTTGCCTGCTGTAATTAGAACATACAGAGAATTCAAAACTCTTCCAGGTTTTGCAGGTCAGTATCTGCAGGTTGCCTGAATATAATCCTATATTGAAGGGATTACATTTCAGGGCTGATTCTGCTCCCAGGCCAGCCCACAGGCTGCTTCTGCGGGTGGGAACGCCGTTACCCGTATGCATCTGAGGATGCAGTCTGGCATCTTTGCTTCCGATACGGGAAGACAAGTTGCTGGATCGGTCACAGTGCTTAGCTCTCAGAGAGTTCACCTGCACCTGAAGACCTCGGCATGTCCACATCTGTTGAAGCACCATTCTAGGACGGACCTAGAATAAGCCCTGCTAATACCCCAACACGCTCCCACGTCTGAATGCCCACAGCTCCCGTGTCAGAGAACCTCTCAGCCTTCCAGATGAGCAATTCACCTCCAGGGGTCTTTACATTCCCAGAAACTTCCTTGGTTCCTCCTGGGTAGCCTGAGTGAGGATCTGAAAGGCAGAATCCCTTTGCACATCACACCGCTGAGGTTCCCGCACAGGCTGCGCCCACGCTACGAAACACGTACTGCCAGCTGCTTCGGGGCACCTATGCACATCTGGTACGGGGCACGGATGTGGACGTGATGCACACAGATGTATACCGCATGTATCTTTTTTTAACTAAGCCCCAAGAATACCCATTAAACCCTGCAAATGTCAACTCTGTGTTTACACTGCTGGGTAAAAAGCAAATTTGCCATAGAAATCCCAGAGGAGATCGATGGCTGTGCAAGTTTCTCAGCAGAAGGTGTCTGCAGATCCCTGCTTTGCTCTGCTGCACAGAAGTTCACCCCTCGCTCAGACCATTTCTAGGAGGAGGCTGAGGCACCTGCAGCAGTGGCTGCGATAAAAGTAACGCGAGCTGTTGATCTGTGAAAAGAGAAACCAGAAATTCTCATAAATGTTACCTTTTCTTCAGATCAGCCAGGGTGGGGGCAGGTACTGATAGCTACTATAAACATTTTACAATCGCAGTGATGTTTGCCTGAGATTTTTGGACCGGTTAGCATTGTAACGGCATTAAAATGAAATAATGGACAGCACTAATACTGATGCAATCCCTCCCTTGCCAAGCAAGGCTCAGTCACGGTAAGAGAGAAGACGGCTTCATGCAATAAAAGAGGGAATGGGACCCTTCAGGGGCTCCCAGATGAATTTTTGCCGTGGATGCATGTTCAGCTACAGCAGATACGCGGTGGTGCAGTGCTGATAACCGGGATAGGCGCTGGCCCGGCGCGGCCCCTTACCCGTAGAATTCGCAGGTCTGGTTTCCCAGGAGCACCGACACGTGGCTGCCGGCTCCCAGGTAGTGTCCGGAGATTGTCACCATCGTCCCTCCTGACTCCGGACCACGGCTGGGATTCAGAAAACTCACTGCCGGAGTCTGGAGAAAGAAAAGGACAAACTCAGCACTCCCGTCTGCTGCGAGGAGAGCTCTCGGCGCACGGGCTGTGCCAGAGAAGCACCATCCTCTGAGCATCTTCTCATCTGTGGCTGAGCAGGGGTATCCGTTTTAAAATGAAAAAGCAAAACAGGGATGTGTCCTGGACATCTGGCAAATCTCCTGCTGAATTTTTGAATTTTCAATCTAGCTCTGAAAGAGAGATGCGCCTCAACAAAATTATTTTAAAATTAGCCTCGGCAAAAGTACGTCTGTTCTTAAGGTAAGCTGTTTGCACCACAGTTTCAAATCTGAAATATATCCCAAGCCAAGTGAACTGCCACAATGGAAATTTGAACCCAAATGTTTTAAACTTTGCCAATGCAGTAAAGTATCTAAAAAAACCACCAGATAATGGGAAATACCGCACAGCTTTAACGAAAGGCAGTACCATCAGCTCCAGCTTAATATGAACCACCGGCGACAGTATTGTGCGGGCAGAGCTGGTTTCCCACTGCTGATGGAACAACGTCCTTGGTGGGCAAACTTAGATCCCACTTGACATTTTATTGGTGATATTATTGCAGCAATGCCACTTCTTTATGCTGCCTTGCATCAGGACAACTATTTATCCCTCTTAATGGAATTTGCAGAAAGCAGGTAGCTTTTTATTTGTTTTCAATCAGTGGATATTACCAAATTGTTTTACTAATGCTTTCCCATTACCCTCTTTATGACTCTCATCTGCAAAGGCTGGCAGCCTCCCAGCTCCACTCCCCTGGTACCACCTGCTTGGCAGCTCCGTGAGTTTGTTTTCTCTATCTTTTCACAACGCAACACGTGTTTTCTGGGTGCCACAGCATTTACCAAAGCAGCTTAGACCAAAAAAGCCTGTTTGACCCTGAATAGACCAGAGAAAAACCCACAGTCCACCCTGTTGTGGATAATTATGGAATAATGTTGCAGGAAGGAAAGATTTGTCCTTCAGCTCCTCATGGTCAGCTCACAGCTTTTATCTTCGCTGGCGTCAGGAGTTGGACTCGATGATCCTCATGGGTCCCTTCCAGCTCAGGATATTCTACGATTATCCCAGCTAATGGCAATACTGGAAGATGTGAATGGTAACAGCGATGTTTACTACACCAGCCAGGCTCAGGAGCATTTCATACAACCAAGAAGAGTGATTCCAAAATGCAAGAAACCTCTAAAGGATGTTTGCTGGACGATCGCCCATCAAAAACCTCCTCCAGCCTCCAGCCCAATCCTGGCGATTGTTCCCAAAGGTGAATTAGGAACAAGCTGCAACGCTGTGAACACCCCGGAGACCCCCCGACCAGCCACCCTCCAGCCCCATCCCTGGGGCCAGTCTGGCCGTGGGAGCCCCGGGACAGCAAGGAGCAGTTCTTGAACGTGTCCGTGAGGTCCAGCAGCTCCCATACACTACCAGTGACAGAGCTGCACGCATACTGGAACGCACGGCCCTGCTCTGCGTTCAAAGTGAATTATAAACACCTCCTGGCTACAAGCATCTGATGTTTCTGGTGTGAGCATCACCTTGTCTAAGCATTGCAGTCCTTGGAAACTCAAAGCATTGCCAAAAATAGAAACTCAGGCTGTAACCCCGAGCAGTCATGCTTGTAAACAAGGAAAAGACGGGAGAGCTGAGGGCCCATCCTAGAGACCTGCAAAAACTCCCAAGGCTGGGGTGAGGCCGGCATCGGATGAGGGCTTGAAACCTGAGTAAGAATTTTCCACCTCCAGCTCGTGATTTGGTGATAATTATGACAGATTTACAGATCCAAAGTAGCTCCAAGGTTCCACCTCCCCAGATAAAATGGGTGTAATTAAAGTGACAGCATCGCTCCTGCGCGGTGTCAGGCACCAGATGAGCTCACCAAGGCATGAACCCTCTCAGGGTCAGAACAGAGCTCTGCTTTAAGGTACCAATCAATTTTACTACTGACTTTAATGGCATAAACCAGCTATAATGGAATTTGTGACGGCGATAAAGAGAAAAATAGAGGCCAACTAACAAAAGGAAATGATGTGCTAGAAGTTTTAGATGCCTGAGAAAAAGAAATGATATAATCAGGGTAAGTGCTGAAAATCAGAAGCAACAATGCAAAGGATGATAACGCTCAGCATATGCTCACCAGGTTGCTGCAAGGTACTGCTCCTAGATTCATCTCCGCAATTACCTTCCACTGGCTCCTGGTTATTATTTAACACAAAGCAAAAGAGCATCCTCCTTGTGTCGCACAGGAACCTGCCTTTCGATGATGGCAAATCTGGGGACTACACCGGCAGTGCCCTGCGATATCAGAGGGGTTTCTGGCATATTCGAGCAAAATGTATTGATATTTTGCACCCCTGCTATGTCGTTGAATAAATGAAATCCCAGGGGAGGGTGCCGCTTACAATGCCAATAGGGTGGCAGGGGCTAGGCTGATTTATCTCTCAATTAGTTTACAAATTGTGAACAATTGGTAAGTGCTGGCATTTCCCTGCATACAGATTCTGCTAAGCACAAAATCAATGTGGCTGGATGAAGTGCCCTGTTTAGGCAAAACTGGAGATATGAGAAGCCCCGGCTGTGGCTTTTAAGTTTATGAATCAAAAGGCTGCTAATTAAACCACCGAAAGAAATGACCCGCTCATGAGTGGAAGCCCACCAACCCAAAGAGCAGCTCTCCATTAAACAGATAGAGAAAGTCTACACTGAACCAGCATCCTTGGAGGGTGGGGAAAAAAATCCCTGAATATTTGGATGCAGAATTACCCTTCCATCATGCGGAAAAAATTAAATCTATAGAGACAGAAACTAACTCAGTTATGTTCAGGTTTCACAGGCAGTTGTTTAAGTTTCCTGCAGGACTTCGGAGCTGCAGAAGGATGGACTCTGGTGCTTGCTCTCCTGTTGCGTGTTTCTGTGTTTGTGCAAAAAGGCCTACCGGTGCCTGTATGCACACACATGTACGTACAGAAACATCTTCAAAACCAGCAAGAAGCAGCGCCCTAGATTTACCCCCATAAGTAAGCACCAAAGTAACAACGTCCCTTCGTTACAAGCAGAGGAAAATTTGAGTGCCGACTCCGATTCCTCATGCACAGAAAGTCCTTGGGTACAGAACAAAGTTACACTTTGCGTAACACTCCTGCTGGGATTATAACAAAGCGCTTTGCAAGGAGTGAACAAGCCTAGCAATTTAGAGAAGGTTATCACTATTTTGGAGGTGCAAAGCTGAAACCAAATGCTGTGGGAACCCCGGGTTTAGGTTCCCACCTAAATCTTGTTTATTCTGCAGACCTGTGTGAGCTCTAGATCTTGAAAACTGGGCTCCTTGACCGGGCCACCAAGGAATTGTGCCATGCCGTGGGGAAAACATCAGAAAAAGACAGCAAATTTGGGATTGTCTTCCGGTGTTGAACCCCATCCATTTGACACGTGCACTTGCGGAGCGTGGCCGTTCCCGTGGGGGACGCGTGCTGTCCCCCCACACCCCCCCCCGCCTCGGCAGGACACTCACCACGAACATGTACTGCTGCACAGACTTGGCTGTGAACTCCGGCTTGCACTCTCCGATGCACAGGAGCACTGGGCCGGAGCTGATCCCTGGAAGCGCCTGCCCCATTTCACAGACGATCCTGGAAGCAGAAATGCCGCAGTGAGGCTTTGGCAGGAGGTGCCAACAGTGCCCTGCGCAGCTCCACGCAGGGCTGACTGTCTTTTTATCTTCTCCCCCCCCCTCCCCAACGCTTTAACTTTGATATCTGCCTCTTTGGAAGAAGTTAATTACTGAGTCTATTTTTACCCCACGTAGTAATTTAAAGAAAAAAAAAAAAATCAAAATTAGACATAATTATTACAAGCTGTAAACTCCAGAGCAAAGCAGAGCACTAATGGCAATATATTAGCCAGTAGCAAAGTGAGTGCGAAGTCCTTAGAGTAACAGATGAGTTCATTAAGGGAACGGCTCACACTGCAGTCTCCCAGTTAATCAAAAATGGAGAAACCTGCTCGGAGATGATAGAGACAGCCGTGGAGAGCAGCCTGTGCAGGGGACACAGGGCAGCTAGCACAGAACATGCTGATGCTGGTAAGAGCAGCTAGTGGCACCTAAAAACACCGACACGCTCCTCGCACGGCCCAGCTCAGCCCCCCCGGGCACATCCCAGGGCAGGGAAAGGCACGGGGACAGGGCGAGCTGCTGGGGTTAACCACAGCGGGCCAGGCTGGAAGATGAAGAAACCCTCATCATGCACCCTGTGGGTGTGTAACCCAAAAATCCCAGGGCACTGGGAATGCGTAATGCCTGCTGGAGGTGAGACCAAGCAAATGCCTGTCACGCCAGCAGGTCTGAGGGAGGTTTTCGAGGGGACGTCAGCTGCAGGGCTCTCTAGCTGTACCTAACGGGGACGGACACCGCTTGATCCCACTGCAACGCTGGGAAGACAAATCCAGAGCACCCTGCCAGGCGCTGGAAACCTCAGGACAGGAGTAACCTGCCTCGAGGCAGGAGGGTGCAGTAACGCTGGTGGTGAGATGCTTGTCGGTGTTTGGCCCCGAGAGACAGAGCCAGAGCATCCTCTCCCCGGTGAGGCCGAAGGTGCTTTTGCAAAGCGGCAGGGGAAACGCTCACTCTTCTGCCGATCACGTGCAAATGCATGAAAGGCTCCAATTTGTGAAGGTAGCGTTTCAGCTGCCTTCAGCAGCACTAAATTCACTACAAATAAAACAAAATAAAGCGACTAAAGGAAGAAAGGACCTGCAGACAGCATGCACAGGTGATGCCAGGAGGCCTAATGAAATACACACACGCCGGTAAAGAGCTCTAATGTGCAAGTCCTTATTACTGCACATCCAAACAGGTTGCCTAGAGAGACGCTGCCTTTGGAGAACAGGAACTGAAGCATCTCGGCTGTGTGCCTTATCTGCCACGTGCTCCCCTCTCCGCCTTTCACCCAGCCATCGCCCATGCACCTCTCCTCTCCCTGCTACTTCAGTACTTCTGCTCCTGCAAGCCGGCAGTGCCGGGCTGGGGGCTAGGGTGGAAGGCTGGCATTTGGGAGCAGTAACCTCCGCTCCTGCCAGCCCACAGGCAAACAAAGCAAGGTGAAGTGATTCCTGACACCCCACGGGCCCGAGAGGAGAGCGGAGGTTTTCTCCCACAAGAAGCAAGGATACACCAAATGCTATATACAGGGGGAAACACCGGATACTCGATTATTTGCCAGTAAAGCAGCAGCTGCCGTACGGTACCTGGGCACGGGACAGGGGCAGAAGCGACCTGGTACACCTGATCCCGATTCCTGATAAAAGCCAAATTCCCAGCAGGTACCTTGTTACAAAATGATGCATTCGGCAGAGCTGTAGGGTGCTGATTGCAGGGCTAAGTGGCCCTTTCACCAACATTAACCTAATTGCTGGCTGATAGATTGCGTGGCTGGAGCATATGGTGAGTCATTACAGTCTTGGAATTCAGTCTGCCCACAGAACCCTTAAGAGGGTCCTTTTATCTGTATTCATCTTTAAAAGGCAGCTCTCATGCTAACGCTTGCTGTTATCTGCCCAGGGTAAATGTTTTAATGATGTTAACAAACTTTGAAAGCTCAAGAGCCGTAATTAGAGTCATGATTATAAAATCAGGGTTTCATACCATCAAAGGAGGATAATTTTATAATCTTCTGTCCTTTATTCGAAAAATAAAACAAAATATTGCTCAGCAATCAGATCAGCCCGAATCGCTAGCAGCGACGGTACTATCGGTGCAGCGCTTGGAGCCATTCCTGCA
Organism: Aramus guarauna; assembly: GCA_013400195.1. Taxonomy (NCBI): domain Eukaryota; kingdom Metazoa; phylum Chordata; class Aves; order Gruiformes; family Aramidae; genus Aramus; species Aramus guarauna. The sequence goes on along the minus strand of VXBL01002384.1, from coordinate 884,369 downwards.
GTAACACCAGCGACGCTTTGCACGCCCGTAGTGCCCTTCACCCAGTGATCGCGTGATACACTGATACACTGCACACATCCTCGCCGTTCGGGAGGGGAGATTAATGTCATTTCTGTCTTAGAGATGGGGAAACAAAGACGAGGAGTGAGCAAAAGCCAAACCAACGCCAACACGTGCTAATGACAGGTCCTTCCACTATGCTGCGGGTCACACTGGGACCCACCAAGTGCATTTCACCACCAGAGACGACAGTTTTCAGCCGCTCCTGAAGCCGGGACAGATCCGTGCTGCTGGGACCACTCCTGGGGCCTGGGCTCTCCCAGCTCACTGCGAGCAGCCATGGCCATAACACATAGGATGCCGTTCTGGTCCCCAGCAGGACAGATTAGACGACCCAAGGGGAGACATCCCATATTACTCCCCTCCTGCCCTGCACAACTGACCCCAACACACCCCTCGGCACCTTGGCTACCTCAGAACAACCCCCCCAAACAGCAACAGGAGCATGTGTCACTTTGGGAGGTTTATTTGCCCATCTCTGTTACATGCCTATTTTCTAATTTTTCGTTGACATTTTTCTTAGTGAAATAAATGAATTGACTCCAGTGGAGGCCCATTCGGATTAAGCGGCTGTCACCGCCTCACCCGCCTAACAAATGGCTGCGTGCAGCCAGCAGCGCCGACTGAATTTCAAGTGCGATGGGGAGCGGAGGGGGCAGAGAGACTCAGCGTCAACAGCAAGGTGCTCATCAGAAAAGTTGCTTAGCAAAGCAGGAATCGTGGTGTGGAAGGAAACAAAACGCTTAATGGAAGCTTAAAGGGCTGCTTAACCCCCCACAGAGAGCATCCAAACACCTCATCCCTTTCTGCTGCAGGGATGAGGCACCATCCACCTCCAGACCCCCGCAGGGTTGGAAAGCATGGAGAGATGGTGCCCAGGGTCTGGATGAATTATTGGCCTCCTGGGCATTTGCGGGAGGTCAGGGAAGAGGCTTTGTGCGGGGCTGGCCAGCCCCGGGGACCCGCGGTGGGGACAGGTGAGGTCTGCGAGGCCACTCACTGTTCGGCGACGACGTACTGCTCGGGCAGGGGCGTGCACTGCACCCCAGCAACCTGCACCCCGTGGGCGATCTCAGAAAAATCCAGGCCCAGGTTGACGCCACGGATGGTCACCCTCGTCCCTCCTTCTGGGGGGCCTGAGACTGTCAGGATCTAGAGGGAAACAAAACACAGGAAAGTTGAGCTGGTGGCCCCACGACACCCGCGCTTCTGCAACCCCATTCCAGCTTGGAAACAGACTTTTGCTTTGCAGGCAGCTCAGGGAGGCTGACTGGGTGCTGCAACCTCCACCTGCTCCTGCTGCCAAACCCAGGCCAGCACCACCTTCTCGTGACTCCTCTGGATGTCCTGAAGAAGGCCAAGGATGCTAAAATCCATCTGTCCTGTGCTCCAAGAGAGGACATCAAGGTCCCTGAGCTGGCCAAGAGGCGTGGGCGATGCCACCCCCCAGAAAGCCATGCAGAAGGGTAAGACTGGCACCTTTTTATATATACAGGAGATAGTAAGTCACCTTCCAGAAGTAACCTGCTGCTTTGGAGAACTGTAACTTCTGCCTTGGCTGTTCTCTGAACGTTAATGTCACATTTTATTAGTAAGTTGGCACCTCAAATGACTTACAAATGTTAAAGGGTGAGGTGCGTGCTTTAAAGCTGCCTGTTTATAGCCTGCCTCAGCCATAATCATCTCTGCTTCTGTAGACTTTCATTAAGGACAATATCCTCTTCAATTAGGAGTATAAATTACAATAATGTGTAGTCACAAAATTTGGACCCAAAACTCTCAGATAGTTGTCCTGAATCTGCCATCAGTCTGTTGTTGCTCTTGGGTGAGTTACTAATCTTCCCCATGCTACAGCTGTTATTAATAAATAAACATAATCCATAATAATGCAATTTAATTAATTTAATGGATAAATCTTGTTTACGCTTGTTTGTTCCACCCTTTTCTTTGGCAAAAGACTTGAGCTCTTCAAAACCTTTTCCTTAGCACTTCCAGATGGATGGTTGCTTTTCTTTCACCTTCTTAAGAGCTCGCTGCTCCCTGGGTGTGAGCGGGTTGGGAAAGCAGCAAACCACCGGCCCCGTCATGGGAGCACATCCCAGCAACCTGCTGCACCGCGGGCTGAGTCCGCCTCAAAGCAGCCCCTGCGGACCCCCTGCACTCCCCAGTGCCACGGGGCACGTCTTCCCCTTCCCACCCAAGGCAAACTGCTAACGCCATCCAAACACCCCTGCGCCCCATCGCTTCTGCGGTCCCAGTGCCCCCCTGCATCTCCCTGCGTTCCGAACCCCAGCTGAAGCCATTTTCCTGCTCCCTTCCTTACACCTCTTCATTTCTTCACAGAAAGGGTTGTCAGGCTCTGGAATGGGCTGCCCAGGGAGGTGGTTGAGTCCCCGTCCCTGGAGGTATTTAAAAGAAGGATAGATGAGGTGCTTAAGGACATGGTTTAGTGGTGGGATGGCAAGCTTAGGTTAGCGGTTGGACTTGATGATCTTAAAGGTCTTTTCCAACCGAGATGATTCTATGATTCTGTGATTCTGGCTCTCCACCTCTGCTCCCATCCAAGGTGCTGCTCTTGAATTTGGCCATGTGTGCTGGGGCTCAGCCTGCTCCACGCACCCAGCTGAGCCATGAGCTGCCCTGCACATCAAACCACCACCTCCTTCCTCTGTGCATGCTTTAATTTCTTCCTCCCTCTCCCCTCGACCGCATCACACTAATTTATTCACCACACACTGTCTGTTGTGCTGCTGTTTTCTGTAACTCGTACCGCGTAACATGTCTTGTATCATTTAGCTCCGTGAAGCACTATGTGCCCATAAAAGACACTGCAAAATCAAGTTGTATTGCATTACACCGAGTCCTGCAGGCCCGCACTGGTAACGTTTACATCGCTAGTCGGGAATCACCTGAACTCGGCAGTTCATGTACTTGACAGTTACAACTGTCCTTTGCAGCTCTAGATTATGTTAAAACGCGTTTGCCGGAGCACTTACACCGTCAGGCTCGTTGTCTCATCACCGTTCAAAAAAAAAAAAAAAAAAAAAGGCNAAAAAAAAAAAAGTCACAGTTTGCCATTTCCTGACCTTACCAGAACCAGCGGAGCCAATTGGCCTCACCGAACAAAGCAGAGACGATTCTGTATTTTGAAAATGTCCTGACCTGGAAAATCCCCAATATGGAGCTCCACTCGACCTAGATTTTAGTGGCCGCTAATTGAACAGTTTTGAAGTAACTGTGCCATAAAGCAGCCCCAGGGTTAGAACAGATGCATTCAATTAATTACAGCTGGAGAGATCCAGTCAAAATCGCAGAAAGAAGATAAGTCTTAAAGGTCCCGTCGCACCGAGCACCGGCAATGCCTCTGAGCATCACCCGGGCCAGGCAGCATCCCTGGGTCACCCCGCTGTGCTGCGGGTGCACGGCCGGAGCCCCTCCAGCAAAGCCAGCCCAGGGCGGCTGCTGGCAGCGTGGTCTGCCCTAACCCGGGGAGCTGCTCAGGCTGCAAAGGTGGCTCAATGACAGCCCAGATTTCTGGTCTGAGACAGATGGGATTAGGAAGAAATATTCCCCATTTTCAAGAAATATACTTTAGTAGAGTGGCTTTCCACTCAGAGGTCTGTGGAGGATCAAAAGAACCTGCAAAGGGCAGCTAAGGAAAAACAAGGCCATTACCAGGAATTTTGTAGTTACTGTTTAGGGGTCTGCACCTCTGCTGGAAGTTTTTTAGATTGCTTGCAGAACTGAAGTGGTTTGAAAGTCACTGAGACCTAAAGTGGAGTCTGGGAGGCAGGGACTTCGGTTTTGCTGATCCCTGGATTATTCTGAGCAGGTCACCTCTCCTCTCTGCATCAGCCTCACGCCTTGCATGAAACAAATCACCATCCACCGCCTCTAATAAAGCATGTTCCTGCTGCTCAGGGAAAGGATTAATGCAAGTGCAAAGCATTGTATTATTCACAGAAAGGATTCAAATAGGGAGATGAAGTGGTTGGTGATAGGAGCTCAGTTACCCTTACATCACTACGGGACGCAGATGCACCGCTGCATTTCTGTTGGTGCTGCTTCTTACTTGAAACCAAAGTGGGCATCCCTGGGATCTCTGAGGCTGGGATCCAGGGGACCCCAGGGATCCCGGAGCCCCCACACAGTGCCAGCACGCTTCCCTCCCCTGCCTGCAGAAGACACTGCTATAACAATGCAGGACAAATGTTCTCAGCCTCACATCTTGCCGGTTGCATGGTTCAGCGTCTCTGACATAAAGCAATATTTAGCCTCCAGAAGAAGTCTGTGCACGAGACAGGGAGACCTAGGACTGGCTGTGAGTCGGATGGGGCTCTCCTTCCGGAGCTGGAGGCAAGCCGCGAGCCTAAGAGCGTTCTGCACAATAACCACTTGGCATCTGTTAGGGTGCGGAGAGAGCGCCCGGCTTGCAGAATGAATGGCATAACCCCTGCCCCCTCCCAAAATGTCATCCACCTTCCTTCTCTTTGTCTTTTTTCATCCTGCTCAAAGCTAGCTGGATCCCAGCTGATGAGCCCAGCAGGGAACCAGCACATAAGCATTGTTATCCCGGCATGATCCCTCCTTGTCTCTGCCTTAGCTGATAGCACATTCAGAACCTAATTGTTATCTCAGCAGAGCAACTCCATTATTCAGCCTGACACTGCCCCCCCTTCAGCTGTTTGTTGCACTGATGTTATATTAATGAGGCCTGCAAATAAATGAATAGGAGATCAGAGTGCCGCTTGTTCGCAAGAAAACTGATTTTTATTTATTTATTGCTAAGACCACAGACCGTGTGGAAGTTTTGCACTGTTAAAGGGACACTGTTGGTGACAGCTGGGCTTCTCGCTCAGAAGAAGGGCTGCGTATATCCTACTGCTCATTTAGTTTTATGACTATTAAAACACAACCTCTTCGTACTAGTTTTGCATCCCCCGAAGGCACTGGTGCCTGGGAGCAAGGCTCTTGACCTCCAGCAGCTTGTCAGAAAGAGAGACTGGCTAGACGAAGCAGAAGGAGTGGAAACCGGCCCTTATCAAAGGCTCTTTCGGTCCGAGTGATCCAGGCTGCAGTGCGAGCCCCGGTATGAGACCAAACGCTGCTCTCCAGGCGAGTCTGTCAACGCCGGTGCTCGCGGGAAGAAGAACGTGTCACCGGTCCCTGCTTGAAACCTGCCAGGAGCAGGTCGGTCCCAGCAGGGCAGAGTGGTCTCTTCCCAGCAAAATGGTACCCAAAATACTGAAAAAACTCAGATGCCAGAAAAAAGGACCCAACAGCAACGAAGGCTCTAACGGTCTCATGGTCTCCAAGACAATCTCATACACTTTTCCGGGGATGAGAGAAGTTAACCTGTGCTGGTGAAAGGTTGGTTTTAGGAATATTGACCCTGTGTCTTTGCCATTTTCCATAGACCTGACCACTCCAGAACGTAGCAAAATTCTGTCAGAGTTTTCAGCCCTATACAGCATCCTTCCCCTCGGTGGATCTCAAAAAAGGCCACTAGTTCCCCCTGCTTTCCCCCTTCTTCTCCTACAACAGTGAAAACTGCAAACTTGACATTCATGAAAATAAAATAAAATAAAAAAAAAAGGTGTGAATTCATAAAGAGAAGGATAGGAGGTGGAGTATGAGGAAAAACACCAAACACTGCATGACCTGTGATAAAACCACAACAGCTCACAGCACTGCCATGGGACAAACGCATCTCCCTGAAACCCGTATTGTCTACAGATGACCCTCACTGTGGAATAAGCCAATCTGCCAACGAAAGCCCAGACATTTCCTACTTGATTCTCTCATCTCCAGACCCACTCAGGGCAACCTCCTGAGACTCAAAACATCCCCTGGCGAGGCACCCTGCGCTTCCCGCTTTGAAGGCTGAGATGCAGACCTGGTTACGGAGACAAGAAATCTGTACCAGCAAAGCTCTGCTCTTTTCTCCTTGGACAGAGACCAAAAGTATTGCTTTCAAGTTGGACAGTGATAAAACACTCTGTGGCAGTGCCATGCCCGCAGCCAGCCGCGAGAGCCAGCCTGGCAGTGCTCAGATGCAAGTCTTGGTGGCTGGAGCAGAGTGTTTTTTCCCTTCTCTGCTTTGCTCAAGGAGGGTAAAGAAATAAATCTAAGACTTCTTCAATGTTATAACTGTCTGAACGGTTTATGGTGAAGACAGTCTCGGGCAGAGGCTGTTTTGCTTCTTGCATCTTGTAGTATAAGCTTGTGCAAGCGAAACAGCACTCGGATGAGAAAAGTTTGGTTTCTGACTACTGGCAGGACAAGGTGAATATCCAGGCAAGCCTTTAAGGCCCATTTTATCTCTCTGTAAAGATAGCTATGACTTGCCATTCAAACAAACACAAACCCGAACAAGGAAAGGACAGACTCTCAACATTTCTTAATGCTTTCACATCCCCGCGCAGTCCCCACCTCGACCTCCGCTCCTGGGCAGCCTCACAAGCTCCACTCTGCAGTTTACAAAACACTGCACAGGAGAAATGCCTGCCCGTCAGGGCTATAACGTGGCTTGGCACTGGGTCTAAGAAAGAAATACCAAAGGCCTGTTAACGTCCCTGCGGGATGGACGGACCCTCCTCAGCAGCATCCTCCTCCAGCCGGCCCCAGCCCTGACACAGCACCACCAGCCTCTGCGGTTTCCTCCCCTCCTCCGTAAAAAAAAAAAAGAGGCTGCTGCCTTCCTCCCAGAAGGTCTGAGCATGAGCCAGTTTAGCTAAGCTGCTGTAGAAACTAATCCGAGTTAAAAGGAAACTTCCACACGTACTGGGGTCCTTACTTGGCTGGCAGAAGTCTGAGTGTTGAGAAATCCTGCTCCTGCCCTGCCACGAGCATCAGTGCAACAGCCTACTTGGATCCAACACTGGTTTACACCCATGCCCTCCGCCTTCTGCAGCATGGACACATGCTCAGGCCCAGGGAAGCTTTTTCGGGGAGTTAATTGAGAAACAAAATTTTTTTTTTTGTTCCCACCTGATATAAGTGTCACTCCTAATAGTAACATTAACAGACCGAGTGCAGTTTTACTGGTAAAAATGCTCCTGGGAGACATTTTGCATCCCTCAGTGGTCTGAACAGAAACATCACAAGCATCAACTATAGACTAATTAGCTCCCTAGTTTAATTAGCATTCCTGCAACAGTCCATAGCGGTCACCCCAATGCTGGTAGCACGGCCGGCGAGTGACAGCTGCACGGCGGGGCAGTGGGCTGCAAACCCTGGCCACGTGCCGGTGGATCCGCACATTAATTTCCCAGAAAGTAGCGGAGCGTTTTATTCCCTGTTCTTCAGCGCCGGACAGATGACAGCAAATTTTCAGATGAGAGAGAGACAGACACAAACCTACTTTGGAAGGAGCGAGGAGAAGGGGCCGGAGACGCACGCTCTTACCTCGGTGATGCGAGGGTTGGAGCACTTGACGTTCCTGCTGGACCAGTCGAGCCAGGGCTGGGCGGAGGATGCGCTGCAGTGCGGGCGCAGCGTGCACTTGGCCTCGCCGCTGCACCAGCCGCACTCGAACTTGGGGTCGGCTTTCAGGCAGAGCCCGCAGCTCTCGCGCTGGGCTGCACACTTGTAGAGGTGCACTGCGGGGAAGAGGGGATGAGCACTCAGGACGAAGTCAAGAATTGAAATATTTATATGGACTACGGCTGTTCTTGGACTTATTAGCAAAGGCACGCGTTGAGTTTTGACCTAATGAGCCGCAGAATGGACTTGCACGTGTGGTGCCACTTGCTTAGTGAGCACCACTATCATTGGAGCCGTGAGCTGCTCTCACCCAAAGCAGGATCCACCGGGACCACAACGTCTCTGCCTGCAGCCGCAGTGACGGCAGCTAACGCCGCTCTGCCCCAACAGCCGCGTCACAGCCCCCATCACCGCCCTCCTTCCCGTGTCTTGGGAGCCAACTCAAGCAGACGTTACCTTTCAGATCCTCTGGGTTGTCAATAACAAAGTTCCCATTCCAAACCACAGCAAAGTCCACTGCTAAGTTGCTTATGTCCATCCCATCATAGAGATACTGAAGGAAAAGATGGAGAATGAAATGCTTGGGAGGATGTATCAGAGACACTACCAGGAAAATAAAGATTTTTTTTTAAAGAAACCATGCTTATTCTCTGCTTAAAAACTTGTGCTGATGTCTGAACCACCACCACTTCTACACTTCATCTCCACGGTCCTGCTTTGCCTCCCTCCTCCTCACCAGGAAGAGATAATTAAATCAGATCTAGTCCTTGTGAGAGGTAATAGATTAATTATTCCACTCACAGTGGTTGCTCTTGTCACTCAGTCTCTAGCTTATCAATACAGCCCCTCCAGTTAATCAGACTGGAAGGACCGCTGCCTTCAGGCTATCTTCTTATACAGTCACCGTGCACCCTGGTGTGACTGGGAGCTTAAAAATCACACTGCACAGCTTGGGCGGATGAAATAGGAACAGCTGAGAAAAAATAGATGGTGCAGAGAGGTCCTTTCCCCTTCTGCTTCAGCCTAGCCTAGGATTGCACTGGCTTGAATGATCCACCTTCTCATGGACATCCTGGGGGCCGTGGCAGAGAGAATCTGGAGGCTTTAGGGGAATTACCAGTGTGTTCTGAAATTCTCATTATCACAATGAGCACCAATGAGGCCTCATTCTGCCGCTCTCTTAAAGTCAATCAAGAGCTGCTAAAAAGACTTAAAAAGGTGAGCAAAGACTGCCAACCTCTTTGGGTTGAGGGAATGATGATCAAACCAAAGCAGAGTGCTTTGACTTCCCCGTGCAATAGTTGTACAGTTTTAACTCACATTTGGTTGTACTGGTTCACCTTGCCTGGGTTTTATGAAGTTGATGTGAAACCAGATCTCCTGTACAAGTGATAGAGCCATAAGTACATTCTCTACCTACCGCTTCCTATTAGCCTAACAGGAACAAAAGTGCTTCTCTAATGTTTATAAATCGCTTTGAGTAGGAAAAGTACTATATAGTATTAATACATTTATTATCCACCAAGCTGCAAAGCCCAAAGACGGCCAGTGATATATAAATATCCCGTGAATTTTTTAAAAATTCAAAACTTCATTAACAATTTAAGACCATCTGCACTGAATATTTAAGTAGACCCTGTTCTGCTGCCTAAAACAAACCGAATGCATCCTGCTTGCCCACGGACCTCTTCGAACGCACGGCAAGGAGGGGAAGGACCACGCTCTTCCCCATCCGTCCTCCAGCTGAAGCCCAAACGTGGGCTGTGTGTCAGCGGGTGGCCTTTGGGAAGCCTGCATTTGCCAGACATGTTTTGCATCCCCAACTACCTGCCCTGACTTTGGGAATTCTGGGGTAAAATCCTGCCAGGTCCATCGGCAGGGCTAAGCCCCATCCGAGGGAGGAGAGCTATCCTCCCCTGCCTGCTTCTCCAGCAGCAGCATTCAGATAATTTCCCTCTCTGTGCTGCACTGTGCTCTCTCCCCTGGCAGTTTTCCTTCCCCCCCTCCTTCCCTGCACCACGCTGCTTTTCAGCATTACTGTATTCATCCGGCTTCCGTGACCTGGAATTCGACAGCTCTCCGATAAGGGGTCTGTGATTCGCCTTATCTCCCCCGTGTGAATTAGCCTGCCCTAACACCTTCCTCACATTCCCTCCTCCTCCTCCCCTTCCTCTCGCTGACCCCCCGCAGTCAGACAGGGAACTGCCAGATAAAGGATCTTCTCCAGGCGGGTATAATGAAACACCTCGCATGCCCACGGCAGGTTCCCACCTGGAATTCGGGATTAATTTAACTCCGGGATTTTTCACTCTCCCCGTGGCTGAGCCCACCCCCTTCACAGCTATTTGGAGCTGACACCCATTTTGGGCACCTTCGTGGCACCTTGTTCCCCTCCCGGTCCCTCACCGAGCTGTTCTGGCACTGGACGCTGGAGCTGTTGAAGCGCAGGGCAGGCACGCGGTGGATCACGCCCTGGATGCTGAGGACACACTCGTACCCGCGCTGGCCAGATTGGGGCTGGGGCAGGTTTCTCGCCTTCAGCGTGATGGGTTTCACCTCTCCCACCGGGATCAGGATCTCCTCAGTCCGGAAGAGCTGGGGACAGTCCTGGGGGGGGCAATAAAAGAGAGGGGGAGGTTACAGCGGTGATGGTGTGTCCGCAGGTCTGGCCAGGTCCCAGCCCGCCTGCTCCGGTGGCAGGGCTGATGTCCCGGGATGTCCTCAGCACGCAGGACCAGCCACTTCTCGGTGCACCCATGCAGCCGCCGGTTAAGTGCAGAAATAAAGAAACCCGCATTACAGTTCCCCTGCTCTGGGACTGGCACTGCTTTTCTCACCGCAGTTGCAGAAGAAGGAACACCGCTATTCGGGGAATAAATCGAAGGCATCCTCCCTGCTCTGAGCTTGCCGTGCGTTTTATCTGCGGAGACACAAGCTCTTGCCCTGCCCTCCCGCAGCAGCGGCGGTGTGTTATCAGCTGCTCCAGCTCCATCCGAGCCCCGCTGCTCCAGGAAGGCGATGTGCTGCTCCCAGCTGCACGCTGCGCTCCCGGGGCCTCCTCCTAATCCCATTTCACTCCTTACCCCCCTCGGCTGCGTGCCGCTTTGGAGCGAGACTGATCAGCATGGGATGTGCTTCCCTCTCGCTACCAGGTACTGTTCTGCTCTGCTTTCTCTGAGTAAAATTACGGCAGCGTGCCATTAATTTCCAAGGCGACATTAATTTCTGCTCTGTCTGCTCTCACCCCTTGCCATGCTCTGACACCTCCGGCCCTTCTGGAACGCCCAGGCAGCTCACTGCAACCCTCCTGCGCTGCTGCTCGCACAGCTTTGTCCTTAGCTGGGGGCTGCCTGGGGGGGCAAGGCATTGGGACCTGAATTTTCTATCTCTAAAGCAATGCTCTTCCCTACTCCGTGCTCGTGGGAAGCAGAGAACATCCAAGGATGGAAGGATTTGGTTGCAGTAAGTATCCAGAACAGAAGGGACAGTGTTTTCCCAGATGGGATTAAGCACCCTAATCCTGATTCCCCTGGGCCTTCTGAAATTCTGTCTACTCTGCAAAACTGGCCTTTTCTCTTAGGAACCCTAGCAAAGGGTTTGGCACGTGCAAGAAGCTGGGAACCTCCTCCAGCAAACTGCATCTGTAAAGGTCTTACGGCTTTCAAAAAGTGCCTGCCCTCGGATCCGAGGAGGAATCCGTCCCAGAGGAGGGAGGATGCTGGGCCGTGACCAGGAGTGCCACACGTCCCTTCGTGCACACTGACAACAGCAAAATCACCAACAAGCGATGGTGCCTGCAGCTCTCCTGCCACTGGTGCTCGTTGGAGAAACCATCGGGCGAGGAGGAAGGCCAGCCCAACAGATGGGATCTGAGGCACCGGGTCTCTGCCTTCTTCACAGCACCCTTCGGGCTCCAAAAGATTAAGTCTCCAACTCTTCCGGACACAATCCCTTCGGGCTCCCTAAGCCTTTTCCCACTAGCCTAGAAAGAGCAAAGCCAGACCGCCAGCCTGCACAGGGACCCTGCCAGCCCCCCGGGCAGGAGGAAGGTGACGTCCCAGCCGAGCTCAGTGATTCAAACAAATGGGCAGCAGCTCCCGCAGCAGATCAAAGCCTTTCTGCACCTCCGGGATGCAATCGGGAGCTGCTCCAGGAATGCGTTTTTCTGAGTCAAATGCAAATTCAGAAGTATGTCACAGCTAGAACCGCACAGCACAATCCATCACCCTGCGTGGCCAGAGCAAAGGCATTTGGGGATTCAACCAGAAAAAGCGAGGGATGCTGAGCTCCAGGAGCGGGGAGAGGCTGTTCAGTGGGGGCTGGAGGAGGGAGGGGGGGCTGACACAAACCAGCACAAAGACATTTCATTTCAGGCCTTTCCTGATTAGGAACTGAAACCTCTTGCATGAAAGAGGAGATTAAACAGGTCCTGCTCCTGCGACACCAGGCTGGCTGGCAGTACGAGCCCAGCGTGAAGGGAGCTTTACCATCCACTGCAGGAAGGAAATGGACCCCTCCCTGAGCCCCAAAGGCTCCCCAAACTGACCTAGGGGCATTACATACCCGTGACATTAAATAAAGAATGGTACTTTGTCCTTGATGGTCATTTTATAAACAGGTTAAGGCTCAGAAGGTCTCTGCTAGAGGCAGTGAAAAATGGGTAAGGATAGTTCCTCAGTCCCTGGAAACAGCCTGATTTTTGACTGTACAAAATACCACGAAAGTGGAAGCAGTCTATTAAATTTTCCATTGAAAACCATGTGAAAATATTTCAAACATCTGTGTGATTGCAATAAAGTAGCAAAGAAAAGAGCAAGATGCTGCTGCCTCCAAAACTATACATTCTGAAAACTAAGCACAGCAATTAAAACATTAAGTACAGGGAAGCGTGATTTGTTTCCACTTCTGCCACTATCTGGCCAAAATAATGCAATTGTAAATTAATAGCAAGTTTTAATAGTGCAGTAGCTCGAGACTGCTATTCAAGATGCTGTATGCAAAATAAAAGGAAACTCTCCCTGCAAACATCATCCTACAGAGGAGCAGATCTGCAGTTCCCCAGGAGCACAAACTAGATGTCTAAATGATACTCTGAGATGAATTGCAAAAAAAAAAAAAAAAGACCTATCAGTGCCTGGTAATTGTATGACATTCCTCCCATAAGATCTCAACATCCTAAACATTATCTCTTCATAACACACTGGGAGATACAGTTTTTTCTCAGCTTTTATACCGGGAACCGCAACACGCAGAGACAAAGGCTCTGACCGTCGGAAGTATTTACATTCTGTTTAGCTCTAATTTGCTTTGATCTAATGGAACTAGGTACCTAAGTACCTGTAAGTATCTGACACTAAATGATTAATCCCAAGCTAAAGTAGAAGTTTTCGAAAAAAATGGATTGACGTCTCCCTTCCCTCCACCAAATCCCAGACTGGCATCCCGAGCCCTTTGCCACCCTGCCTAGCAATTAAAATAAATAATCTGGATGGCAACGCAACGAGCACCATCCTCACCCGGCTCCCGCTAGGACTGCGGATCCAGGGAGAAAATCCCCGTCTCTCACTAATGACCATTAAACACACCCAGCCGTGCTCCCTCTCCAGACTGATGGGATGTTGTTTCGCTACTGGCTCAGGCAAGTTGGAAATGAGAAACAGATGCTACCCCAGTTTAGAGAAGCCAGTAGCTTAAACTGCTGCCTCATAAACCTTTTTAGTGGCACTTTTCCTTATATATTTTTTATTTTATTTCTAACAGGGACTTTCACGGATTAACAGCCAAGACTGATTTTAAACTCAACAGCCAGAAAGTGGGCCGTGCTGGGAGGCAAAGAAAAGCCCTTTTCTGCAGCAGAGCAGGTTTACAGGCTGGAAGGGAATGCCACCGGGAAGCTTAGCTCCGAGGTTCCCGCAGACCCTGGTATGGTGGATCCAGCCCCGGCTCAGCCTCTACACTGCACCACCAGCAAACTCCTAAGCTTCATGGCATTTTCCATCCCACTGCCACTCTTCCGAGCTGACTTTGCACACACGTTCCTTCCTCCTCGTTACGCAGGGCACACCTGTACCACCTTCTGCTCAAGACCTGGCTGCATTTAAGGTTTTGCATTTAGCCTCTAAGTCATATCGAGGACCAACGGGACACAAATGGCCCCACTCCAGAGAGGTCCCCAGCTCTGTGGAAAGCCCGTGTTTGGGAGGAAAGGCATCCTGAAGCTGCAGAACCTTTCATCACATCATGATTGAAAACAAAAAATCTCCAGCCACATCACCAGTGGGAGAACCTCAGTGCACAGTCCTGAAAATAAGGAATATGTTATGGACCATTATCCTTCCTGGCCACTGCCATTCGTGAGATGACTCTTAAAGAAATGCTTCTTCCTTTAGAGACATGGGAGAGGACTTACATTTTCAAATCCGCTCTGTAGTGTTGAGAATGCTGGGAGCAAAAATTGTTGTTTGTTTTTTTGGTTGTTTTTTTTTAAATTTTGGTTTCAGTAGAAGAAAAATGTCACATTGGGATTCTGGTGAAAAAAAGGCATGCAGCCTGTGAGCGCACGCTGCTCGGGGAAACGCTGAGAAAGGCAGCCCCTCTGCGTTGGCTGACAGCTCCAGTGATCACGCTAACAAGGGGATACACATTTTGGTATGGAGGGATACGTAGGAAGATGCCATGCTACCGAAAGCCCAGGGCACTCGTGGGGAGCCACGTCGCTGCTGGCGGTTGCTGCTGAATTTATCAGATGAGCGAGTGAAGCTGCAAAAGCTGCAGGGGCTTGTGGAGGGCGCGGGGCTTGCTCGGGTGCCGCACGCGCTGCAGAAGCGCTGCTGGGGGCCCTCGACTCCCTGTTCGTGTGTTTGCGCCATTTCCCACCCAGGCGCATTGTCTGGCTTCCAGGTCTTTTGTCTGTTTGTTTTTAAATTGCCGCTGCAGTGATGTGCACCCGCGTCCCTGCACACACACAGGCTTTCCCACGGAGCGTGTGTGTGTGTGTGTGTGTGAGCGGGTCCGGGTCTCACGTGGGTGCTGCTGCAGTAACGCCTTGGTCCCCCACCGCGCACACAGCATCAAAGGGGGTGATGCCGTATGAGAAGCACGCCCAGCACATTGGTTTGTCCATTCACCACCTCTTCTACCTGCTACCTGACCTAAAAGCCAGTGCTACCATAAAATAGTTTGTTAGAAGTATATCACCAGCTTTAGCAATGCCTCTGTCGATGCTTATTCACTCTACAGGAATTTCATGACAAACTGGGAAGCGGCTGGCAGCACCAGTCCTGCTGCTGGGATCGGAGCTGTGCGGCTGTGGCGAAGGTCCCTTCGTGGTGGCAAACAACAAGACCAACCCTGGTTTGTAGGGCTCAGGTCTGGGTGCTCGACTCGGCACTGCCCTGTGCTAGTGCCAGGAAGAGCTGAGCATCCAGAAAATACAGAATAAAAGGGAGAACCGGAGCCAGTGGAATACACAATTTGTTTCATAATCAGTTTACTTTCTTTTTAATTCATGAGAAGTAAATCCTGCAGTGAGTTAGAAAGGCCATTATTGCCGCCTCTTGCTAAACAAACACACGCTGAATCCTCTCATTATCCTCCTTGACTTCTGTACACCAGAATAAACACAAATCAGAAGATCTGCTGGAGAAAGACCAGACTCTGATGCACGAGTGGCACAGACTCTTGGAGAATATTCTGCGTATGAAGTACCATCGCACACAATTTACAAACACATTTTATGCTTCTCCAACACTTGTTAGCCTCAAACACTCCAAGTCTATAAATGCCTTAAAGACCCGCGGTACGTGTCTGTCTCTGGAGTAGAATCGAGCACCCATGGTTATTATTTGTGTTTAACAGAGCAGTTTTAGTAGGTCAAATCTTCCTGCTCTTATTTGGAAAAAAGTGCCTAGAAATGGCAGGCATTTCTTTTAACTATTGGATTTAGCCCAAATAGAAGAAAATACAACGTTTTTGTACTTTTCATCTTAAAAAAAAACCCTCTACAAATGTTAACTTGCTACACACATTTTAAAGTTATAAACATAAACGAATCTGGCACATGAATGTAAACTCCAGGCTCACAGTTGTGTTCCCAATGATACAAATTACGGTCCCCATCATTCATGGAAACACATTATTCTTCATTTATGCTACTGGAAAGGAGAGCAGACCTTGCTCCTTAGAAACCAGACATGAAAAGAAAGGCAACTGAAGCGAGACTTTTCTCCCTGCTAAATTCCTACCCAGTGCCCTTTCGTCCTCGGCTCCGTGCTGTACACCCGTGCTGTAACCCGGGTCTTCGCCATTAATTTACAAAGTACTGTGATATTTACAGCCACGCAAAACACGGAAGGCTGGAGAGGCGATTGCTCTCCCATAAAGAACGCTTTGTGTAGCAGAGGTGAGGGCAGGAGCAGTTCCCTCGAACACGGCCGGGTTGCAGGTGGGAACATCTCCCTCCGGCTCCCTGCAGCCCCACGGAGCATTTTCCCGCGTGGCTCTTTCCCCCCCCCGGCAAACACCAAACACTGCAGCTTATACACACCACAAATCTACTGATGAGAAAAAAAGCTCGAACCAATCTTCTCAAATTCAGATGAGTGAATCGTGCCGCAACTGGGTTTTTTCTTACTGTTGGTACTTTTTCAGACAAACACATCATTCCAGAAGTGATGTGACCCGGCAAAGTCATTTGCTGACTTTGGTGAACTCAGATGTGGCTTTGAGTTATCTCCTGCACATCACAGTTCCCATTCAGGTATTCAACGGCAGGGACTGGAAGGACAGATATGAGGAAGGTTTGATTGTGTTTTATTTCCTTCAAGATGCATCAAGCAGCAGTCAGCCTCCAAGGGCACGGCCAGGGGAAAGGTTTGCTCTAAAAGTGATGAGAATTTAAAGGAGTCAGACCAGAGCCGAAATCTGGCTCTGCGCTAAACTCCCAGAATCTGAAATGCTCCGTCCTCCTGATTCAGCATCTCACACATGGAAATGGCATTATCTGCACAGAGTGGACATCAAAGAGGGATGGGATCTCACATTCTGGGAAACTAATAGGATTTATTCGGTTCTAGCTCTCCACTGGGATGAGGTGTAAGAATATATTTATGTATCTACATTCCTCTTCATCTGCATGTTTTACACATTTAGAGAGAAACATCTTAGAGCCTCACACACACGCAAACCCAACCACCTCAGACACATTAAAATTATAGCATAGGCCTGATCTGAAGCTTTGCAGAGTGAGACAACCAGTGCTACGCACCCCCAGGGCCTCTTCTTGGAGAAGCCCTGCTTTTGTGGGTGCAAGCCAGTCCCAGACCATTGCCTTCCCATTGCTCTTTGGCTAGCAATGTCTAACCAGGCACCTCCTGCAGACAAATGATGCCTCAAGCTAAGAAAAGGCTGAGAAAAGACAGTTGCTTATCTAATTCTTAACTCCTAGAGAACTGGCCACCTGGAAGGAGAGACCTCAAAAGACTTGGGTTTACCGCATATCAGAAACTTCCCACCAGATGAAGATATCAAGAACAGCCAGGGCTGATATCAAGAACAGCCAGGTAGATAAATCCGTTCTGGATTTATCTACCAACGACTGCAAACTAAACATGCCTCGCGCACAAACAATACATTTTCACTTCTGCAGATACAACATGATGCAAACCAGAGATCTGACGCTCAAGGTGTGTCTTCTCAAGCATCACAAACGCCTGTAGTTATTGCTTACCGATGGTTTCACGAGCCACTCGCTACCCCCCAACAAAGCACCGACCCATCTTCGAGGGTGTCCTCTGCTTCACCCACGTCTATCCCTGAGCTCTGCCCTTAGACTTTGGTAAACAATTCCTGCTGACGGGGCCGGCAGAGAGACAGATAAAGCTTGTTCTCTGGGTTGTGTTTTCATGGAAAGCAGGGCAAAAAGGCAGCATTTAGTTTGGTCAATACAAGCAGAAGATTGCAAGGAGCAAGCGTAGAGCTCATGAAGAAGGGCTTGCTTTCCTCCATCACCTTGCAAAGTGGCTGAGGCTTCGAGCTCTTTTCCCTTCTCAATACGACTCCTAGGAGCATCAAAGGGAGATCGTTACACATTGAATCCCACTGGGACACAAATTCTGATGGGCCAGGAGTAAAAGGGAATATTCAAGATATTTTCTTTTAAATTAAATATAAAGGCACGAGAAAATCTCCAACCCCATGTGAACACGTGTGCAAATCTTACGTGAGAAGAGGCACATGGGACTGAAAGTAGGGCAGCACGTGCCGGTGCTGCTCCCTCCGCGGCAGAGGCACTGCCATGGTTATCGCCGCAGCACCGGCTCCAAACACAACGGACTCTCTGCAAGGAAGGGAGCAGCGTTGGTAAGCACAAACATTTTGCTAAGACATCAGGCCGTGACACAATGAGAACATTGTGATCTGAATTGTTTTAAGAGAGGAAACTCTTTAAGAGGCATTTATTTGATGTCTTGTGTTAGCCGGAGTGAAATGCCCATAATAAAGGCATTAGCACTGCACTGTGTACGCAAGTGGCAATTCATTTGCCTTAAATAAGCAAACAAATTAGGTTTTGGTGACTGGCTTTGCCTGTGTGTTCTGGACTAACAGTGGAGCATCTGTATCGTTATCATCAGTCCTCATCAGCAATCACCAGGAAGGCGTTACATATCACATAGCATCCCCTGGTAAGAAACAACCTCTACAAGATGAAGACGACAGAGGAAGTTCTTTGGAGACGCGACGGTCCTGTGATCCCAGCAGGAACTGGCAGATACCAACTCCTCCACTCGCTCCCTCTGTGTGATCTCAGGCAAGTCCTGTGCATTCCCAGGAGAAAAACGGAGATAATGGGATTGTCCTACTTTACCAGAGACTTGTCAAACACTTCTGAGATCATGGGGTTGAAGACCTATAAAACTGAGAACTACAACTGTAAAGCCTGGGAAGACAGAGATGCTTTGAGTGTGAAGGAGAAAAACCCCACATCGCTGGAGAGAAGGAAAAGCAAAGAGTTTTGCTTCCTCTTGTTATGTTGAAAGAAAGTCTCTTCACTTTGAACTGGACTGAGAAAGCTTTTGGGTTGTCCCCAGGGTGGACGCTTCTCCTTGGGCATCCGTTCCCTTTGCTGCATGGGGCAGCTCTTTGAGGCTGCTGGTCCCTCGCAGGTGGCAGCGCCCGCTCCCAGTTACGCTGCCCGTCCCTTGGCTCTCGCAGACCCCCACTGAGGTACGTACACACGCAGTTCATTAACGTTTCTTGCCCTGTACCTATGTGCCTCCTGGCAGCTTTTTAACAGAAAGACCCATGAGTTAGGTTTTGAGTTTACTATTGGTTTAGCAGCAGCCTGGCAGCTTCAGTCGCTTCTTTTCAACGGCTCAGTGTTTTACTCTACTGACTGATCTCTTCTGCTTTTCTCTATCTCCATTACTCACTGATAAGGGTTTGTCTTGATGCTGGCTAACCTTACTCTCCTTGCTTTTTCTAATATTTGTATAAGTCCTCACTGCTGCCTTTCCCACTTTCCAAGACACTCAGGAGTCTCAAAGCATCTTTAAACCGTTTTTTTCCTTGCAGCTTTAGGACCTGCACCTATTCCAGGTGCTACAAAGCTACGTGTAGGGGCACTAAGGACAAAGACCAAGACTCTACCAGCATCAGAGGCTGTATCTGCTCTGTGTTTGGTGAACCTGAAGCAGACAGCAGCCAGGGAATCAAACAAGGCAATGGGCGCAGAAACCTCAGACCAAGGGGTTAGCGGTAACTGTTGATCAGGAATTTGTGTTAACTCCTTTCCTCCATGGATGCCTCCGCCTCGGGACATACAGAAGATCTGGCAGAGCTGTTAACGGGCTATGCCTCCTTCCAACTGTTAAAAGCATTTTTGGACTCGAGCCCCACACCTTTTATTAACTGCTAAGAGAGATGGCTCCTGGTCCACAGCGCTGGAACCTGAACCAATTCTCTTTTCCAAAGTCTGGACCTGTTCACGTCTGTAATTCCCTTCTCAATCAGTTTACAGTCAAGCTCCTGCCATAAATTCCAGACCTGCCAACACAACCCATCGAGTGAGTCCCACCGAGAGCTCTGCATCTGACTTGTTGCTTGCCGTCAGGCAAATCCCTGCACGCCTTCTATGTAAAGCGGAATTGCTGAAACCCGCTGGTCTCTGAGGAGTCTTTGAGACCCCTGAAGGAAAGTACCACAGCAATTACGGTTATTACTGAACCATACCCACATATCAGAGGTGGGTGGCTTGGGTGTTCAGGTTGAGACACATCGCTTGTGCGAGGCTGACACCTTCTTGCTACGCTCCTTTAAAGCTGTATCTGCACTTTTCGGTGCCAGCCAAGAGAGGCCCCAACCCATGGAAAGTCAAAAAACTTCAGATAAGTGTTGGTTACTCTGTGCCATAGAAAAGCAAGGAAGAAAGAGCTGAAACAGTGGTCTGGTACCTCAGAGACGTTGATCCGTCCCTCCTGAAAGGAGCACGTGGTGGGGTCATGGGTGCAGAGGTTCCGGTACTTGCACCAGTGGCAGCGGAAAGCACTGTTCACACAAGACAGGCACCTGGGGGGAGAAAGGAGGAGTTAGGGAGGAGGTTGTCATGTTCAGAGGTCTATATGGTGACAGATAGGCCTGGCCAGAACTCCAGGCTCAGGGTCCTTCATGGGAAAATAATTTCTTTGGAGGGATCTTTTGATAGAACAAAAGTAACAAACAGGTTTGGGAAAACACATGCTGAAAAGACAGTCTTTAAGCAACCTCACAACTCAGTAATAAAGTACAAGCCGGGATTTATTGCATACCATTGCACTGGCATAAAATAAAGCACAATATTGCACAGACACCGGACCTGATCTTTAGTTTCTAGGAAGTGGAAAACAAGGCAAGCCTGGCAAAAATTGGATCAGTTGCTTTACAAGTCAGGAATGCTTCAAGTCAACAGTAACACTTCTGCTTGGCCCTAGAGCGCAAAGAGTCCTGCAAGTGCTTTTGATTCATGTTGGAAGAAATTAACTGTTTATGAAATGTTTTTGAAAGAACGCAGACCCTTTTCAGACACGGGGTGGCCCAGCTGCCAGTGAACTGGCTGGGTGGTTTTTATTCCACACTAACTGCCTGCCAGTTCCATGCACGGTCCGTGACAGCTGCTAATATTTGCAGTAACCACCTCCTCCATCTCCGAGGCCAACCCTCCGTGCCACGTGGCAGCATTTTGGCGACTGTCTGCTGGTGTAAGCATAAGCTGTGCCCATGGGATTCAGCTCCATGCCGTAACCTGCGGCTCCAGAGACCGCAGTGCTGCCTGGAGCGGGCAGTGCCCGGGGCAGGGATGTGCTGGAGCGAGCTCAGGGTCAGTGCAGACAGATGAGCATCAACAGGGAAGTGGGAGCACGGCTTTAGGTAGGAAACTCTGGAAAACGAGGAAAGCAGGTCTGCAGGCAGGGCTGCTCTGGCCAGCTGGGCAGTGCCGGGGCTGCTGCTGCCATGAGAATGCGTGTTTTAATAAACAAATTGTATTTTCCTTCTGATGCGTTCGTAGTGACCTTAAAAGCTAAGGAAGCTTACTCTAATCATGCACATGCAAATCTGGGGAAGAATATCAAGTGCTGCAAGCGTATTTAATTACTGGTTTGACCCACTTCTGTCTCCGTTTTGGTCTGTAGCACTTCTCCCACCTGCCCTCACCCGGCCTCCGGCTTTCCCGTCTGGTGCTGGTGCAGCTCGCTGCTTCCCGCAGCACCGCTGGGTCCGAGGGAAGAGGACCTCTCTGATGGCCCACGCGTGGTTCGGTACCTCTCACTGTACTGTGTTTGCTGGCTGCTGCTTTCAGCTCTGCTCAGCTGAGCAGGGTGAGGGGCTCCCGGTAGGATCCTGAGCTCTGAGACTTACACCAGGTCACCACCTTTGCTCTTTCATCCTGATCCAGCTTTCTTAAGGACCACTGTCTTTCTTTTGCTTCAGAAAGTGCATCTCTCCGCCTCATCTGCTCCTTATTAAAAGGGACACCGAAGCCACCACGACATTCCCTGACCGACCTGCAGGTCCCTGGGGACACAGGAATTCACACACCGGAGCGCTGAACCAGCTCAGCCCGTGGGTTCACCACGGCTGGATCCAGCACTGGAGGTTTCACAGAACCGGTCTGCAAAAGCAGCACGGTCCTGTCCAGTCCCAAACCCCTCCTGCCCTTCCAAGCTGAACACCAGCTCCCAAGGGGTATGTGCTACGTACACCAAAACCACAAAGGGCACGGCTGCTCCCCTGCTCTCTCCAGACACCCTCGCCATTGCAATGAAGAGTCTCGGGATCAATAGGTCTCTCTTTGCTGCTGGCTGAGACCTGTATTCCTTCCTCCTTTCGCATGCTGTGATTCATTCCCGCCAGACTGGCTCGTGCCCTTGTTAAACTCTCTGATAACGAGTCCGGTATGATGTAAGTGCTGCAGAATTTACCACCGCATTAGCACTTTATCTCCAAACGGGAGCTGGTAGAAAGGCATGGTCAGATGAAGACAAACGACAGGCCAGAAAAGATGCATTGCCTCTCCTGATCCAAACACCGCTCCTAAGTGAAAACAGGGGTCCCCGTGATGCCATCCCTCGTGCAAATTCAAAACCAGGAGAATGCAGAGGAACCGCTGGAAGGACTGCAAGTGCTTGCAGCTGGAGGAGAGGCTGGTGCTGTACAGCCTGACGGAGGGACGAGGACATGAGGACAGAGTTGTGCACGAGGGGTAGCACGTCCGGAGGCAGGGATCACTGGGGTCACGGATACAGACCACCACGCGAGGCAGCACGGGGGGACTGCAGAACTCGCAGGGCTCCTTTCATTCCAGTACCTCTGCTCTGTGCTATGGCTCAAAACAAAATTTAAAAAAATTGAATGCATGCCTAGGAAAACTGCAGGCCAGCCAAGCCCATCAGCGCACACAACTCTCTTCCAAGTGCGGCAGGGACAGCCCCGTAGCTTGAGGCTTCAAATCGAGTGCCGAAAGATTGGGAGTGACCCTGTACTGGCACTTCTCGATTCCCACCAGACAGCTCAAGCAGCAAATCACACTCCTGGAGCAGAGCTGGCAGCCGAACCTGCCGCCGGAGATACCGCCCAGCCCCACGGGTCAGGTCTGCCTTTTGCTATCCAACTTCTGGTAGGTCCTGCCCACGTTTCCTTTTGGTGCTTTGGGGCTTGCTGTGTTTCCAGAGAGAAACCTATAAATGCTTCAGGTCTGTAAACATGCTTTTAAGGCCAGGCAGCTGCGTGCCACCTTTCAGCAGAGATGTGCCCATGGGGGGAAACGTTTCCACGATGCTCAGCAGCACTGAGCCCCCCAGCCCTCCATGGAGCAGCCCACCGGGCTCGTGGGGCTCCTCTGCCCGACTCCGGGGACAGACGGGCTGCAGGGAGCTCCTGCCACCAGCGCTCTCGCTCCCCCCATCTAAAATACAACCGTTGTGCTGAGACCCCAGGGCTGGAGACATCCTGGTCAGTCCTTGCCACCACCTCCCCTCCGGTGGCCATGCCCTCCTCCGTCACCCTGCAGAGCACCCTGCAGCAGCCAGCACCCTGCTCTCCTGGCCGGTGCGGCGTGGAAGGGCTCTGCCTCCTCCGGCTGCCTGCAGCCCACCCCCCCCACTGCCTGCAGCCCACCCCCCACTGCCTGCAGCCCACCCCCCCACTGCCTGCAGCCCACCCCCCAGACCTTCTGCTCTGCTTTCGCCAGCTGCCTGCGAAGCTGCAGCCGAGTTCACAGTTGCGGGATCAGGCAGCTTGGGGGCACCAGCAGGTTAAGGTTTTTTCAGGCTCCCTCCGCCTGCATCTCACAAGGCAGAGGAAGCTACACAGGCACCCAGAGAAGTTCAGAGAAGACAGCGTGATAACCCCCACGGCTGGTCCCAGAGCCCGGCATCCATTTCCCAGCCCTTTCTCTTTTTAGCCGGAGTTTGGCTCCGCTCAGGGACCGGGAGGGAGCACTCACAGCTGGTGGGCACTGCAGTTGTAGAACTTGAACTCCGTGCTGACAAACGTCCTCCCCGTCTCCCGCGACTTCAGCTGCAGCACCACGCCGAACCAGTCTGGGGATGCAAACCAGAGCCTGTCAGTCCAGCAGTAACGAAGCAAGCAACAGCAGAGGCGGGGGGCACCCACTCCCCACCTGCCAGTGTGCTGAGCCATCCCGCTTCTGGGGTAGAAGGTGGAAGTCAGGTTGTTTTTGTCTCCCTGCTCCCCCAGGCATCGGGCTCCCCTCCCTGCAGTGAGTCTGCAGCAGTTCCCCAAGCTGGGGGCTCAGCAACCCCCCAGATGGACCCTGCCCTCAAGCACCCTAGGGTGCCGGGCTGGCTGTCTCCAGCAACGCCTCCAAACCAGACCAGGCTTGGTGACAAAATGCATTGGAGATGCAGGGTCTAAACGCTGCCTTGGGTCACAGTTGGAATGAGCGTGGGATCTCAGCCCGTTCCCTAAAGGATTCTGTCTCCAATATAAAACCACTAATTCGGTCTACTCTGAGAAGCAGCTCAAGACTAGAATAGGAGACAATGCTGGAAACGGGGGCATTAGTGAAGCTCTTTAGGAGCCTCAGCGCTGGGTTAATTAAGAGCAGATTGTGCTCCGGAGCTGCTGTGGGTAAGCCTACGCCAGCCCCGCTACCACGGCGGCTCTCGGCCCCCAGTTTTCACCAAGTCTCAGGCTCCATATAATGCCTTAGAAATACAAAGATATCAGCAGGAAAGCACAGTTGACACCTGGAAGGATGCCAAGGAGAAAATGAGTTTTAAGCAAGTAGCATTTTGGTTATGGGAAGAGAAAATATGACAGCAGTGACATTAATGAAGAAACAACCCAAAGATCAGGACCGAAAAATAGAAACTGCATCCACCTACTCGTGGGTGCTAAGCCAGGGGAGGGGAGGGATCCCGCTTTCCAGATCCACCAGTATGTAAAGGCTGCGAGTCCCTGTCCCACTCATGAGCCACCCCGGGGGACACACGCAGATGGCTCCTGTCCTGGGAGCTGTCTGGCAGTGCAGGGGAGGTGTAAGGACAGGGCAAGCTCGTGGTGCTGCCTGCTGCCAGCTTATCTTTCCCTGTGTTGGATGCATTTCTTAAGGACGAAGCAGATTTAGCTCCCTGGGTTCCATGGTCTTTGACAGGAGAATGAATTTCTCCAGCAGCAGCCCCAAAGGCTCTGCTCCATCCAGCAGATACTTCCAAACCTATGCCGTACTTTCTGGCGGCACAGATGTCATGTTGCTGTCCAGAATCAGTTACTTACCCTGATCCACAGGTATGGCAGGAACATCTTTTGCTGCTGGCGAAACACAGACAACCCGGCTGCCCGAAACCTGCCCCTCCACCTCCGTCAGGTTTCCGAAGAGGCAGGTGACCCCAGCCGTCAGGTCCGGAGCATCGCTCACCAGCAGGCTGAGCTGTGGCCGGGGAGAGGAGAGGCAGAGGGGAAGCAAAACACAGACATCGACCCGTTAGCAGGCAGAGCTGCCCGAGGGTTCCTTGGTATTTTCATTACCTGCTGTTTTCCCATTCAATACTGACCCCCTTAAACTACCCGTCCACCCACAGGAGGTGGCCAGCTGCCCTTTCATGGGAAGTGGAGGAGGAAAAAGAAAGCCAAGGATGCCGGTTCTTTACCAATACAAAAACACCTCGCTGAGCCTTTGGGTACTGCAGGTCAGGAGAGGTGGCAAGGGCAGCTTTTTGTCCCCCTGGTTGCTCTACAGAGACATTGCCACCCTCAATGCCTGCGTCAGGAACCCGTGACAGCAGTAGCGGCGCGTTGCGTCTCATGCATGAGAGCAGCAGCGACTGCCCCAACAACCCCCTGCACGCACAGCCGCTCGAACAACCTCCCCGAGCTGCAACAGCCCCCAGCACGCCCGGGAGAGACAGCCCTGCCCCGGGCACGTGTGGCCGTCAGGAACGAGTAAGTCCCTCACCCCTGCATGAACGGGGACCGTCCCCATGGCAAACCGGTGCCTGAGGGGGCAAGTGGCCTCCCAACAGCCCCACGCTGTTTCAACACAGCTCCCAGTGCCGGCGGGCAGGCGAGGGCAGCTGGCCCCGGCGGGGAGCGGGAAGGGGCTGCAGCAAGGCCAGCTGCCGCGGGGTGCTGGGGGGCTCGAGGGGCAACAGCTGGGATGCTTCAGAGAGCCAGGCCGGAGCTTTTTGGGAAACAAAGCCTCTCCTTTCAACAGCTAATGAAACCAGACCGAGAGAAATGTGAGCTGAGGCCCAAGGGGAAGGGGAATTTGTTTCTGCCATCCCCACCCCCTTCTTCCCTGGCTCGGATGGCCCCTTTCCTCACCAGTCCCGCTGCAAGCCTGACTTCATGGGAAAACATTTGTGCCGACGGGCAGGGAAAAAGGCCGGAGAACGGATTCTTCACTGCGAACCTGAAATATGCTGGAAATGCCTCTCAGCAACAGGTCTACCCCTGCCCGCTTGTCGGCAGGACCTACCGGGAGGCTGTGCTCGGAGACGGAGATGCTGCTGGGCTGCACGGTGATGCTCATGCACTGGCTGATGCTGCCTGCAAATCGGTACGGCTCGTCTGCTCGCTCGCAGCTGTCCCTCGGGGAGCACCTGCCACACACGAGCACACATCAGAACACACAAAGCACCCGAGGAAGATGTCAAACAGCACAAGGTGCTGCAGCTGACCAGGGGCGAGCTAAACAGGAGGGGAAAGCCTCGGCCAGGGGAAGGGAGAGTTAGCAGCAGGACCGGGGGGGATGATCTGCACCGGCACAAGGTATTAGGCACAGACTCCAGGTTAGGGCCAAAGGGCACTGAAAAATATTCTGTGATCAGAGGAAAGATGAACCACAAGTATCTCAGGAACAATTCCCGGTCCCGCCTGCACTGGGACACAATCCAGAGCTGCTCAGCCCCGTGTGCCAGCGGGAGCTGTGGGTGCAGGGTGAGCCAGGCACTCTGCCGCTGCTCGGCCGGGGCCCCTGCAAGCCATCAATTCATAATCTGCACAGAAACTAAACCGTAAAGCAGCAACAGGCATGAATGATGCCTCCATTCTAATTAAAACAAAACCACATAGTTCATTAATCATCTCCTCCTGGAGCTGAGGAGCACGGCAGGGCCAGGAATGGGACTTTCCTCTCGGTTTCCTGCTGGTTTTCACACCTCAGGCTCCCAGCTCTCTCCCATTCCTGCCGTCAGGAACGCAAGTCTCGGAGCATGCCAAAGCGACTAGGACTGTGCTCCAGGGTGGCTGGTTATCCCTGCTTTTCTGTGCAGGTGTCCTTGAAGCAGAGTGAAATGAAGTTGCTTCCAGCAGGTAGAGGAGTGCCCACCGGGAAACCAAGGGAGAATTGTCAGTGTTTCAATCCAGATATCAGAGACTGCAGCACAGCCCTGGCATCCCTCCGTGATTTTCTTTTTTATGTCATTTGAGGAAAACCTTTTTCTTCCAACCTCCCTCCCTGGGCGCAGATGACATATTGGCCTTTTGGTGTTAATAGTCTTAATAAGGTATCAGCAAACTGTCACTTTTCACTCACTGCTGATCTTGGACCCTATTTCAAATGGTGGCGCAAAGGTCAGAGGATGGAGATGCTGTCACCAGCCCCACGTGCCACCAGCAAGTTCCCTTCTGACAGTTACTGGAGTGTATATGTTACTTGAATTAACAAGGTGCTGCTGTCAAACTGCTTGTTTTCCTGGCTCCCTGTGGAGCGGCTCGGGCGGTCTCAGACACACACACGCATCAGCAGAAACACCTCCTGCCCACGCAGAGGCTGAGTTTTGCCGTGCACATCTAGCTCCGACCGCCTGACAAACACTCGGCAAACCCAGGGCTTCCCGCGCTGAAACGGTGGATTCGCATCCTCCCTGCGAGGCCGTTTGCTTTTGATTAAGAAAAGCGGAGCCGACGCTTTCCCTTACCAAACCACCCGTGTGATCCCCAGCAAACACTCCTGCTGTTCTNTGACGGAGGTAAATATGAATGCTGCCAAAGGAAGAATTATTGAGGTTTAAGTGAATCTGTAAGATAGCTTTAAAGTGAGCTCTTGACTGGAGCCTTTATCTCATTGACTTGCTGGAATGGCTCTTTTTTATCATACTATTTATGGCAACAGCCCTAACAGAGATAAATAGGTCTGTAGACAATAACACACTTGCAGAGAGCAGCATATGGAAGTCTCACAGGTTTCAAATCCCACTGGGCTGAAGAGACTCTTTAGCAATCTCCTCGAGGCCTCCGCTTGCTCCCAGAGTGCTGTTTGTAGAAGAGGAGGAACAGAAGATCCTTCTCTCCCACGGAGAGGACTAACTTGCACAGAGCAAACCCCTGGCCGGGAGGGCGCAGTGGAGGTGCTGGGCAGGGCCAGGGTGCTCAGCCATCGCCCTGTTGCTCCAGGGACCGCTGGGTGAGCAGAGGGGTTTTGCAGGAGGATGAGCACCTTTCCCTTCCTGCTGCTTTTCAGCACCTTCTCGCACGCCCTGTGCGCAGGATTGCTCAAAGCCCGGTGCAAGGCGTGCGCTGCCCAGGACCAGCACCTCACCAAGCACCTCTTTCAGGGCAGGAGATACCGCTCTGCTTCGGTGCCTGCGCCCAGCTGCCTCCCGGGTTCAGGTTCATGGCTAGATCCTGCGCTGCCAGCACCACCGACTCCTGCTTCCAACGCTCACTGATTTAATCCTCTCAGATAGCTCATTCACGAGCATCACCACTATCACTACCCTTAAATCCCAGGTACACGCACATGTATGCGAGCACCCCACTGTGCAACAGCCTTAAGCCCTGACTCAGGCCTCTCAGAGACAATAATACATAACAAGCATACAAGGAAAGCTCTGTGTAATATTGGATAATAAAAGCTTATCCCAGGACAAGTCAGATCCTTTTACTTTTCCTTTATTATTCCTCTCTGGCTGGTGGTGCGGAAGGCAAGACACGCTGCCTGATGCCACGTGGAATGGGGTTGTGGTCCGTCTAGCTCTCTCACATCTGTACCTTTTCAGACATCCAAAGCATCATATAAAATTCGGATTTTTTCTTCTGGCTCCTCGATAGCTCAGTCCCTGCATGTCCATGCTCTCAGCTAAGCCTCTAGCAACTGCAAAGGTGGATGCCAAGCGCCCAGAGAGGAGCTGCCTTACGGGCTGCCCTGCCCTGCTCCTCCGCAGCTCTTGCACGGAGATCCCCGAGCTGCCCGGGGGTCTCGGTACCCTCAGGACACAGGCCCGAACCCGAGAAGCAAAACTCTACAACAAGCAGCAGGGAAAAACAACTGGATTTCAATCCCCCACTGAGACTCGGTGCTGGTGTTCACCGTATCCACACTTGCTCAGGCAGCCAGCCACTCTGGCTCTTTCGAGGACGAAAACGTCTCCTCTTCTGCCCCTCACCCTTTTTACCAGCCCTCAGAAACCACAGCACGAGCATCGCACCCTGACCCGCAACCCTTCCGCTGAGCACGGGAGCAGCTGGTCCAGCTGGCAGGAGGGACACGTACGAATTAGAGGAAAGAGATGACAAATTAAATACAAACACTCCAGCACTCGGGGCTTCCAAACAAATATGACAGAGGCTTCGGGAACAGCAAGATAAACTCAATTATTTACAGCTTAAGACAAAAGCTAAAAAATGATCATTGCTTCAAGCAGGCCAGGAAAGTGCAGAAGCTCGAAGGGAGGGTTGAGAAATACCACCAGGGAAGAAACCCTTGTTGGGAATAGGTTAATGCTGAAATGTCACGGCCAAAAGGGCAGAGGAAACGACACTTTTCTCTCCTCTGACATTGAGGGTTTTCTCTCTGCAAAATGAAGATAACAACCTTTACCTGCTTCCCAGGTGGTTTATGAAGATTCAGTTCATTAGCATTAGGAAAGCACTCGGTGATCCTTGCAGAGGAGCTGCTGCAGAGGTCTGAGGAGCAACACCGAACACCCACAGACGCTTAACGCAGCCGTCCTCTCTTGCTGCACAGCTCGGCAGCACCGGGCACTAAAAGGCCGCTGTCCCCAGGTATTATCATGTACCTGCTGCTCTCGGACCCCTACGGCTGGTGCCGGGGAGTACCCACAGACCTGCCGCACATCCCCTTTCCTCGCTTCCTCGTCCCCTCACTACCAAAAGGCTGTGGTGGCTTTTTGTCCCAGCCGTTGGAAAGGCACACGGGGATGGCTGTCCTGAGGGAAGAGGCAAAGGGATGGGAATCGCCAGGGATGGAAATCATTTCCTTCTGACAAAGCTGCTGTGACAGTAAAGATTTTCAGACACAACAGCACATATGGTGGCTTAGCTGTAGGGCTGGACAGGCTTGTCAGAAATGAAAAGAGCTAAAAAAAAAAAGAAAAAAAAAATTAAAAAAACCCCAAACCATAAAAAACTAATGCCCAGGACACCTGTGCCCACATCGCCGTGCTGCTGGCGGGGGCCGCTCTGCCACTGCCCCCAGCCCCTGCCTGCGTGGAGCCTGCGGGATGCTCAGGGCCAGCGGCTGCCATGGCTCTCCCGCATCTCCCCAAGTGCAGCAACGACTCTTCGCAAACCAAGCAAGCCGCGGGGAGCCAGTCTGCACCCCAAAGCCCACAGGTCCCGAATCCAGGCCGGATTTGCGGAGGAGCCTGCTGTCCCCGGCTCCCTCTCCAGCACCTGCTGCTCAGGCATGTGGCCAAGCTTTGCTGTGCGGGTCCCTGAACTCTGCCTCCGCCCCGATTTCCATGCATTTAACGGGGCTGCTCTGCAAGCTGGCACGCAGCCGGAGGGATTTCTATTCCTCTCCTCCAGCCTCCTCGAGGCTTTCCCCTCCTCCCCCGAACTGCCTTTGCCTGGTGGTCCCCCTTCCGCCTTAGGAAGTGATCGTGCAGGGGAGAGAAAGGAAGGACACAAACACCTCCTGAATGCAGAGAGCGTTTCCTGGAGCTCCCCTGAAAAAAAAAAAAACCAAACCCAAACCTTAGCCCTTTGTGCCTGTCGATATGCGAGAGGGGCTGCCAGCCCCCAGCCCTGCGCTGCTGGCTCTGCCCCATGGGGACGGCTGGAGCACAGACCCGCTGACCTTGCCACGCAGTATTTAAATCTCTCTTCCCAATACATTTCATAGGGCTTGGTGCTCTGCTCTGTTCCAGTGCTGTAACCTCTACGAAAGCCAAGTCCCACTCATATAATCAAGTCTACTATTGCCTTTAAATATTCCCTGCTAATTGGGCTTGGGGCTTGGGCAAGCAGCAGTGTGCAAAACACGAGGCCTCCGTTCTAACCGGTTTAAATTCTGCTCTCCTGTCGTGTCCGTGGCACCCTCTCCGTGCCGCGTGAGACCCACCGCTCCTAAAGAAGGGATTTGGTTTCCTTTACCTCTTTACAGGAGCTCAGGGATTTGCAGTGGTATTCGCGCTGCCATGCAGGGAACGTCCAGGGAAGAGCAGAATGGATTTAAGGAACTTCAACCCAATTCCCTTTTGCAAAGATTGCATGGGAGGCACTTGGTGGCTTTGGAAGCTGCTTTTATCACCAGCAGCTGAAACGAAACGGCCAAGGCTGGACTCACATGTGGTGCAGCGTGCACCAGCCGCAGTGGGGGTCTCCCGAGCTCAGGCACTCGCCGCAGGTCGTGTACTGCTCGCAGGACTCCACGGGCACCCGGGACACCTGCGAAGGAAGCAAACACACGGGCTCAGCGCTGCTCGCCGCACAGCAGGCAGATGAAACAAGAGCAGCTCCAGGTGCTGCCTCACCAGTTCGAGTCGAGTAACACAATAGCGATTCACAAACTTAAATGAATTTGTTCCAACGTCCGTGCAGAAGTCAGCCAAGAATAGAAATATTGGGGACCGAGTCATGAAGTCACTCTGTCCCTTGGGCGCAGCCACGCCATGAATCAGGGGTGCAGCGGAGCCGGAGCCCGGCCGGCCTCGCCAGAAACCCCCCCGACCTCCCTGCCCAGGGATGCTCCCAGGACAGAAGCTGCGTCCTCTCCGCCCTGATTTACAGTTTGCTATCTTACACTTGCCACGGGGAAAGCTGCTTCAGGGAGGAAAGCTGGCAGGGAGTAAAATTCATTGGGATTTTGCAGGCTGGCAGTTTATTTAGCCTATGTGAGTATTTCACTACTTACTCTTCCTTGGCCACCCTGAGCCCCTCCAGCACCAGCGTGGACTCGGCTGCCTTGGGGCTGCCCGTCTCTCCCAGGCAGGAGATGCCAGAGCAGAAAAGAGAGGGAAGCGCACGAGGGAACACCAGCCCGGATCACTGCTGCAAACCCCCTCTCACACTTATGGCACACGCGAAAGGTCCCTGTGCGATGCTGAGGTGTAGCACGGTCCTGACCCGTTTATCAGCACTGAAAAACCCAAAGGCTCCAAAATGACACCAAGCTTTAACCATGGGTCATTGCTTGACTCCAAAGAAGAAATTCCACTTTAACCTTTCCGACTCATCCCTTGCCGCCTCCGGCGAGCACGGTACATTTGCACCTCCTGTCCCAATACCGCAGCGCGGTGCTCCTGCACTGGCCCCGCCGCTGCCACTCCCTCCTCAACGTATTTACATTTCTATTACCAAATTCTGTAAATAATTATTGCCGTTCCCAGCACAGCCACCCTGCAGCACCGGCCGCTCCGCTCTGGCCCTGGGAGCGCTGCCTGCAACGGGCTGAAAATTAACACAACTGTCGGCATTGCACTCGCTCTGTCCGTCAAAACAGCGCCCGGCTCCCAGCAGCTGGGGTGCGCGGGGTGAAAGGAGCAGTGTCTTGCCAAACAACGGCCACTTTCAGGCCAAGTGCTGTTGACACAGTGAGAACCCAGTTCCTCTCTAAACACGACACCAATAGGGCTGCTATTCTTCTTGTTTCCTCGGCCCTACTTAACAGCTTTTCCTAAAACAAAAATTGCGCGTGGATGCACAGGGCTGGGTATTTTTTTTTTTTTTTCCTGCCGAGATGAAGTCCGTGGGATGGGGACAGGGTCAGCCTGGGGTACGCTAAAGGCAAAGCAGCCCCGGAGCTGGAAGAGCAGGGCAGGGACTGGGGGGGTGCAAGAGGCAGAGCCAGGTATGCTGGGCATGCATTTCAGGTTGTGGCGGCTGTAAAGAGCTTCAGAAATGGAGAAGAGAAATGCAGGGCGATGGAATAGCCCAGAGGTGCACAGAAAGGGTTTGATTCTGGGCTGAAAAAGGCATCCAGGGTGCCCTCTCAGGATCCTGTGCCCTGGGTGACCACACGTGACACGGTTTTACACGCTTTGCTTCTTCCCTCTAAGGACCTCAAAGCACTCGGCAGGCATCGCGGTGGCATGGGAGCAAACCTGGGCGGCCGATCCAGGGCTTGGACAGCACATGCCATGCTCCCATGCCCTGCCCGTCCCACCCCACCACCGGCGACGATCCGAAATTTCCCAGGGCAGACCAGAGATGCAGACATGGCACCACTCCTGGATGGAAGCCTAAGAGCAAACCTATGTTTTTCAAACCAAACAAGCAGCCCGCGGAGCCACGGTGGCTCTCAGCAGCCCCCATGGGAGTCACCAGCCGCAAGGGAAGTTGCTGGATTTCCCCTAAAATCTGCCCAGCACGTTGAGCCGTGTTGGTGGGATGGCTCTCCCCCACTCCGGAGGTCAGGACAGCCCTGAAATCATCAAGCATTGCTGATCCCCCGCCTCTTACCCACGCTGTGAGGCTTGACGGGATCTGTCCCTGTGATTTACATGCAGCTCAGGGCTTATTTCATGTTTGTGAGGAGCTGGATGCTCTCGTGGCACTCTATAAATAACAGAGGATTTGAATTATATGAATAACAGTTCATTACAGATGATTTTATGTTAGGCATTTGGGTTCTTTTTCTGCTCAGAAGCTGTGGCTTCTGCACATGATAATTCTTTAAATATTACACAGAAATTCTGAACAATTCCTAGAGTGTCAGGCTGCTATCCCAAACGGGACCCTCTGATCCCTTCTCGGTAATGCCTGCAAAACGCAGGGCAGGGGACTTGACCCGTTCACCTCTGCAGCGTTCGGTATTCGGCGACCGAAGCAGACCCGGCAGAGGCGTGTGGGCTGGCACGGGCTGAGCCGGGGGCCTGGTCTAACCAAGCCCAGCTTTAGGGCAGCAGAGCCCCGAGGGTGCCTCTGGTTCAGTCCTTCTGTAGCCCCGACCACTCAGATATACCCCGTGCTCCCTGGCTGGAGAAAGGTCTTATACTTCAGGGGAGAATAAACCATCTGCTTTTCTCCAATACTTACGCCCATGACTTTGAAATTCACCCTTCATAAAAATTAATGCCAGAAAACCCGCACTGCTCCAATACCCAAGTAAATGTTGAAATGAAGAAGTTCAAAAAGATTATGAACAGAAGGCATTTAAATATTTGCATGCATGAAAAAGGTGGGGGGGTTTTGCAGTGCTTGCCCAGCTCTCACAGTACTAACGCATAATCGACCATCCTTACCATCCACGATCCAAATATCAAAAATATTCCAACCCTCTAAGAAATATGTTTCATTTTAATGGAAAAACAGGAAAAATACCATTAAGAATAGGAAATATCCATACGTTATCCCATACCTATCAGGAACAAGAAGACTGAAAGCTATATTTCCTTCAGAGACAGTACAGAAATAAAGCTCAGATGCCCTTACTCTTCCTGACAGCAGGCTGGAAACACTTTCTTGGCTTTAGGTATTTTTAAACTCTTCTTTGCCAGCCTAATTATCATTATGAGACCAAAGCATTTGTGCGTGTGAACCGCCGTGCTGGGGAGAGAAGGGAAGACAAGGAATACCAGTGCCTGCAGGTGGAAGGAAAACCAACACGGATTGGGGAGGAGGACGGCGGACTCCCAAGTCCAAGGCTGGGTATGCTCCCTTCAGCCACGGACTGCCATCAAAGAAAAGAAAAAAGAGAGGGTGGAGGCAAAGAAGCAGCTGAATAGGAAGGAAATAGTAAGAAAATGAGACAGAAAAGCACTGAAAGGAAAACTAGAAGGGAAGATAAAAGGGAAGACAGCAGAGGGATTGCTGACAGTCCCTAGTACGGCAGAGGCCATCGCTGTCACGAGCACAGCCACCCGCATCCCCGGCCGTTGAGCATCACGGCAGCACGCCGACCTGCCTGCCGGTGGGAGCAGATCCTCCTCGGCCTCACTGGCACAGAAAAGCACTGAAAGGAAAACTCTCGCAGGCTCCTGCCCGCACGGGCAGCTTGGCTCCGCAGCAAAGCGGGGACGAGGTTTCAGAGCATCGGTCTCGGCAGGTTTTACAGCCACAGGTGGCTCAGGTGAGGAACGAAACGTTTTCTATCAGTAACCAGATCCCGCAGAACCAACCAAGTCTGGAGCGGTTTGCTGCCCGTGGGATTGCAGGGATTGCCCACAGCAAGGCAGGGAGAAAGGAGAGATCCTGCCTGCAAGCTGGATCTGCGGGCACACGGCTTTCCGAGGCAGAGAGCAGGAAAGGAGTGGGTACCGTCATCAGGCACCCGCTCAGGAACCCCAAATCGTGGCCACCGCTGGGTCCTGCCTGCCCGGCCCCGCTCTGACGGCCGCAGACACTCGTGGCATCCCCGCCGCGGCGGGCACCAGCACCTCGCAGCTATGCATAACCAATGTGACTCCCATCTGTCACAGCCTGGTCTGTTTGCTCTCTCATCCTCGCCAGCCCCTGGGGCAGTGCTGTGTGCGGCAGAACGGTTTATTTGGAAAGGGCTTTGGTTTTCAGTATTTAGTTTTTAAATGCAAATACTTTTCTTTGTTTACATTAGAGAAGATAGGTCAGAGGAATGCTCCTGGCACTCAGAGCAAACATCTGAGAAGGTCTATCACCACTTCAGGAGTGTATTCCCCACCCCAGACTAAGCCCCGAGAAAGCTGTTGCCCGAACTGATGAACTCATCCGCAGAGCAGGAGGTCCTGCGGCACGCAGAGAGCCGAGCTCCCGACTTCAGCCCCCATCCTGGAGCGCCAGCAGACCTCACAGCGAAGCTTCAGCTTTCAAAGGCAAATGCTAATTTTGGATGCCTTGAGATTTCTGCTCCAGCTACCTGAAACAAGAGGCGAGAGGTCCTGAAGCCAAGCAGATATGCAGGAATTTTCCAAATGCAGCCTCAAATCCTGCACCTCCTCACCTGCAAGATGGACTGCTGCTCCCCTGCAGAGCCCGGAGACCCCCACGGGGCCGTACCTCTGCTGAAGCAGGCAGCAAGTCATTTTGGGGATAAGAAAAGGTGACGGGCACTCCACATCAGGGTGGTCACGGCAAATTCAAAGCGATAAAGCAATTCAGCAGAGCTGAGGAGCATCTGCATGAGGGACAACAGCCAAGAAAACAACATTCCTGGGGCATGTCCTTACTCCTGAGGGCAGAGCTGTCCTCCCTCCAGCCCGATCGCTACCTCTCCTCCTTCTGTCCATGCCAAAACTCTGCTGCTGAGTTTTTCAGTTCCCTATTTATGAAGCTGCTTCTCAATAATTAAATGATAAAGTCTCATTACTGCTTTCCTTGACTGCCTGACCCATAATGTCAGCCAAAAAAAAATAATAAAAAAAATCAATACAGACTCTCCAAAACACATGAACTCAAACCCTGCCAGCCCCCAGAGAAAATAAAATAAGTGCGAGAATCCAGTTCCAAATAAATAAATAAATACATAAAATAAACAAACGAAGCAAAGTTTCCATAGCTTACGCCTGCTACCAGCACAGGCCTCCGACCTCCCTGGCTGGAGACAGTCCCCGGAGCGTCCCACCGCCACGGCACACTGCCTGCTGACCCCTCAGGGTGCTGGATTTCAAACAGAAAATCTATTTTTAATGACTTTGGGGAGTGTAGTAGAGATGCCAACTAGTTCAATGTAATTAAAGCTATCTATCATTCAGTGAGCAGGAGCCTAAAGTTGATGAACTTTCCAATGAGATTTTATTCTTCCCTTCATTCATGAAAAAACACCACTTTGTGCTGCTGCAGGAGACATGAAAAAGTGTGGGAAGGAGCAAGGAGGACTCATCAGTTCCAGACGTTAATGTGTCAGGGTGACAGAGCTGGGGAAAATAAAGTCAAACTTTCCCAGAGGCTTGTAAAAAGTTTGACAGACTCTTCTTCCCACTGTTCCTCTTCCTTGCGTCTTCATGCGGAACTGTTCAAATCGTGATACCGTTTCTGCCAAGGAAAAAACCAGCGTGCAGAGCTGCGTGGCACTTGTTGTTTTGCTGAGCAAGACCTGTGGGTGCAATCTGCCCCACGCTGTATGCAGAGTCCTACCTGGCAATGACTTATTCTCAACTCGAGCAGAGCCGGTGGACATCTCGGACACGCTACGGCTGATGCCAGCAGTGAGAAGACCCAGCAGCGAGTGGGATGCAGCCACTGCATCGCGTGGGGCAGCAGCCAGGACACGGGCAGATGGCAAAGGAGGAACATTTTAACTGAAAAGCTCTGAGGAGCATCCCCAATGCGCTGCTGTGTCCCCGACGGCGGGAATGCCTGCATCCCCGCAACAGATGAAGGTAGGCACCCAGGCAAGGAGCGGGTGAGGGGGAAGTTCTCCTGACAGGTACAGCAGCTTTTGGAGGACCCGGCTCTCCTCTCCCATGCCGTTCAGCAGAGAAAGGATTATCAGAGCTACCAAAGGGCTGTCAGAACCAAATCAACGCCTGTAACTTTTGGCAGAAAAGCAGCAAGTGGGAGAGGACACAGAGACAACGTTTCCATGACTACAAAGGGATTATTTAATTACAGCGCTGCAGATGCATGCGGAGAAAGTCCCTTAAACTCTGATCCAAGCAACCTTTTCAATGAGTTTGGCTTTACTGCTATACGAACCTCATTAGCATCTTAGGAGGACAAGCTGTGTTTGAGCACCGGAGAGCTTTCTGCGCAGGAACCAGACCTTCTCCAGGCTGCCCTCCATGTACAGCACCAGGCTCCTGAGGGAGGGGATGAAACTAAGGGCACCCTCCTCTGGGAAGCAAGAAAGAGTGAAAAACCAGCAAATTGCCCAGAGTGATGCTTTATCAAGCTGTAAAATCGTCCTCAAGCCACAGTTTCCTCCATCTAACGCAGCAGCATCCGGCAGGACTTGGGCTTGGAGCAGACTTGTGTTCTGGCACACAGGCTCCTGCGGACAAATGCTTTCCCGTGGTTTACCCCGACTCGAGTTAATCATTGCCTTGGTATGAAACGTCTGAGCAAGATTTGTTGGAATCACAAAGCGTCCGGCAGAGATCCATCCCATCCCCGCTCTCAGGAGCAGCACAGCGTCATGTAAACACGGACGAGAAATGGGTTTTCATCTCGAACACGGGCCGCCCGCGACCGTTCACCGAATGGTCGGTCTGTTCAACCTGGCAGCTCCTCCTCTGCCCTCGGCAGGCGACGATGCCGCTCGCTCGCCGCAGAGCGGACTCGTGGGGGAGGTGGTACGGGGCAGGGTTGTGGCTTGGCAGCGACGGCTCTCCCTCCTGCTTTGTCCGGATCATCTGCATCTGGGAAGCGAGGGGCAGGGGCCGTGCGGCCACCTCTATCAGCTGCACGTGTCCGCTGCTACCGGAGAATGGGCCAGCAGGAAAACTTTGTGCACACACAAGATCAGGAAGCAATTCTTCTATCTCCAGCGTAGAAATAAAAAAACACTGGCTGAAGTATTTACACGGGCTTCTGGAATCGACAAATGCAGCAAAATTTATGGATTGAATAATTAGGTCAAACCTGACCACAGAGGCGCAGCCGCACGCCCGCCTGCCACGCTGCTCGTGCCCGGCACGGGGGAGCCCGGTGCCTCGTACGCACACGGCGTGCACCGCAGCCGGGGAGTGCGGGATCCTCAGCAGAGCATCTGCCTCACCTGGGACACCCAGCTGCTCTCTTCTCCCACAGGAACTCTACTTTCTTGACAAGAAAAGAGGGCAATGTGATAAACGTTTACACACACTAATAACAAGGAATGAGATGCTAAAGGTCTCCACCACAAAAATGAGGTTATGCTGCAATACATCTGCACGTTTCCCCCCTGGAAAACCACAACACCTCAGGGGAGCTGCATTTTTTGCTCTTGACTGCAAAAAAAGTTCAAATGAGTTTCTGGAAACTGGGCTCTTTGCAGGCGTGCCGCACAGCCCTGCCACTGAGCAGCTCCGTCCGGGCGGGAGATCCTCCGCAGCCGCTCTGTGTGCTGCTGGCACCGGCCGGGTGACACCACGTCCCCGCTGCCCAGGGGACGTCTCTGCCTCTGCGCTTGCTCCAGATTTCAGGACGAGGGGCTGATGTGCCCGGAGCAGCCGCATGGCACATCCAAGCGTCCCTGCCGGGGGACATCGCTGCTGCCATCAGACGTGACTTCTTGAAGCGTTGGCATCATCTGCCGATGAACCGCAACGCTGCTCGGTGAGACCACCCTGCCGCGGTACCCAGCCAATGAGCGGTGTCCTTTGCAGCGCTGATTAGTCCAGGCCTCAGGGGAACTAATTAATAAGGATAAAAGGGGAACAGCTTTCCAAAATTTCTGGGCTCAGGTGGGGATCAATCCGACACAGTAAACTTTCATCTCGCATCAGTTCACGGCCTCTGCGTTCAGCGCTTTGCCTTGCTGCCATGTAACTCACAGCGCACTCCCTGCAGTCATTTAAAAGTTTTAACAGAAGCTCAGAAAATTAATTAAGGTGAATAATTAAAAAGTGTATGCTTCTTTCCCTCTCTATTTTGCAAGGAAATGGCAAAAATAGAATTCTGAATAATTTTGGAGTTATAACCAATGTAATTAGGTGTTCAACGAACACTTACAATTGGCCTGCGCTTATTAAAATTACTGTTTTAGTCAGAACGTTGCCAGAGAGTCATTAACAGCACAATGGTTCGATTCCCTGGGACTCTAATTAGACTTGGACGCCTCGCAGCGCAGGGGATGCCCAGCTCTGCCGCCCGCTCGGCACTACAGGTGATGCCCGGCGGCACCCTGGGGACCCCACCAAGGCTTCCTGGGCGCTTCCCAGCCCCAGGGCGCGGGGATGCAGCCGGGAGGAGAGCTAGGACGGGGACAGAGTCCCCAGCATCGGGCGGTGGGATGAGGCTGCTCTGCCACACCAAAGCCCCAGTCACAGCACTAACTCAGCATTTACTTTTGTCTGCAGAGATCACGCTGGACCGTGCAGCGGGGGCATCTCGGGCTGTGCTGTTTCCTCTTCGGAGAAAGGATCTCAGTTCACTTTACAGAAATCCCTTTATTTCCTCTGTGCAATGCTCTGCAGGGCTTTAGGCAGAAAAAGGCCAGGTCTGTGTCAGCTCTGTCCCTGGCCCATGCAAGCCTGGACAGCAAACGGCCGTGCCGTCCATACGGCTGAAGCTGGTACCCTCAGGAGATTCCCAGCTGGGAATATTCGCAACAGGAGCTACAGCAGGACAAACCCCCCTCCTGCTGCCTGCAGCAAACAGCCGTCCCTCCGGCCCCGTCTCCTGCGGGTGTTTGCAGGAGCAGCAGCACCGCTACAAGCACCGCGCTGGTGGGTAAGAGCCGCAGCGATGCAGCTGGCTGCACCTTGAAGTCAAAGCCTGCGCTGCTCAGTTTGCAGAGTTTGCCCCAGCGCAGATGTTGTTGGGGGTTAACGTTTCCATGTACATCCCCGCAGCCCTCGCTGGCCGTGGTGTTAAGGAGCACCCACGATGTGGTAAGGACTGGAAGGGGGGATACCTTGGAGGGAATGATAGCACCCACCTGGAAACACCCTGAGCATTTATAAACAACAGCCCCGCTCCAAGCAGCTTCTTACACTGGTT
This sequence comes from Aramus guarauna, assembly GCA_013400195.1. Classification (NCBI taxonomy): domain Eukaryota; kingdom Metazoa; phylum Chordata; class Aves; order Gruiformes; family Aramidae; genus Aramus; species Aramus guarauna. The sequence continues at coordinate 844,088 of VXBL01002384.1, read as the reverse complement.
TGGAAATGATGGAGGCTTCAAAGTAGGTGTCAATGCACTCCCTGTGTCAGAGACGGGAGCTCCATGCTCTGAGACGCAGACATCCAGATCTGTTATGAAAGACCTAAATCTCAGTGGTGTGTATCACAGGAAAGCGCAGTGCCTGCTGCTTGCAATTGCCTTCAGCCGTCTGTTTTTCCTCTCTCCCCATAAAAACCACATGCTAGACAGCAGAGGCCCCTTCCCCCAAGCTGCTAGCCTAGAACTCATGAATTCAGTTAAGTTGTTAAAAAGGATTGTGGCAGGCTAAGATAAAACAGAGGAGTTTAAAATGACAAACAGACTCCTAAATGGGATTAGAGTCTTAATGAAAACAGTAATGAATGAATGAGGCAACCAAATATTACCCATTAATATTAGACAGATTAGATCCCTAGGCGCTGCATTTAAAAACGACATGAAATTACTTCAATTACTCTGCATTGATAAATAACAAGTCCATATTTACTGTTAAAAAACATCTCCTCCGCCCTCCCCCATGCTTGCTTTGGCTTCTGCTTCCCAAGAGGGAGAGCAGACAGTTGAGAGGCTGAAAAAAGGTACCAGGCTGGAAGCCTCCTCCACTCCCATCCTTTCCGCAGGAGATGGGGCTAGCCAGCATCCACTGCGCGCGTATTCCAGGGCACCTGCTGCTGAGGACTAGTCCCATTAGTCTCAATTACTACCATCAACGTCGCTATTTCAGCCCTTGCATTTCTGTGCAAGAGCCAAAGCAATCACTGCCGATTCACTTAAAACCTGATGCTCGCAGCATCCTTCCGTCTCAGAAACTCACTCTACCTTCACTTGCCGGTGGATACAGCTGCTCGGCATCCTCCTTTCCGCAGGGGGAAAGCAAGATTAACCTGATCAGAGGCCTCTTCTAATGAAGAGATCATAGATGGATAATTCCTGGGTGCTTGGTGGCATTTACATGCTAATGATGAAAGGCACTCTGGTAAAGGTAATGTCAACAAGCGTCCCTGGTCCTTGCATCCCAGCCTCCAGCCCAGCCATCTGTTCTCTGGGTTCAGGAAAGCCCTGGAGAACAGGTTGCTGCTAGGGAAGCTGCAAAACATCCTTTCCAGCTCTGCCGCCTTGGCTTGTGAACCTTCGTGCCTGGATGAAGCCTTCGCTATGTGACTAGGGACGCTTCTCGGTAGACGCTGTGCTCAGAGCTGGATGGCCAGCCTAGCTGATAGGATAAACAGAGCACAACTGTAAGCACACCTATGCCGGTGTGTCAAATCACCGATGCTTTGCTGCTGTAAGATCTTAAATATCTTTGCAAAAAACCCTCACTCAGCCTCGAAACTTATCAGTAAACAAGAAAAACATAAAATCTTGTATTTCAGAGATAGGAGAGGAGCAGCCTGCAGAAAGAGTGCAGAGCGAATTGCTAGCAGCGCAGCAAGCCAGACAACCTCAGCCCAAACCCCGGGTCCTTGCTGCAGTCATCAGACACGTCATCTAATGTTTTCTTAGGGAGAGGAGTGGAATAACCCCCCAGCTTCCCCTCAGCTGGGATGCACTCCCTTGGGGAAAGGCTACACAGCAGTTACTCCAGCTGCAATACCGCTGAGCTTGGAGGATTCATTAAGTGTGGGAATGGGGGGCAGGAGGGCTGAGGGGGTTTGTGTGTACCATGCAGATATAAATTAACTCTCCAGGAAGGCAAAAAACGCCAGTCTTTATGCTTTCCCACCCTGAAACAAGGGGTAAAGGAGGAAAGTGAAGAGGGAGGAATGCGCAGAGCTCTTCCCACAGCTCAGGGGATGGATGACCTTTCCAATACTATACCTGTATAAATCTTATTTAATGAAATAATAAAAAAAAGAATAAATGAAGGTTAAATCATTCCCTGCAGCAGATTTACATTGAAAACAAAGTCTGTTCAGACAGCGGTTGGTTTACACAACAGGCCTTTAACATTCCTTTCCTAACTACTAGGGTGACTCCTGACCAGCTAACCACAGGATGAGTGATAGGAGCCCTCGAAGCCAAAGGCAACTTGCCAAGACAGAGGCAAAAGCAACAGCACTAGTCTGGGGTTTACTTTAAACACGCAATTAGGGGTTTCGGTGGGTCACAAGTCACAACACGGTGGTTTTCACCCATCAAACCTTCCCCACAACATTCCCATCCTTTGGGACATGACTTCATTTTCAGTGCCACCACCAAGTCAGCACTTTAAACACCCACTTCCCTTCCCTTTGCACACCGCAGAGCAAACAGTGTGGAAGTGCCCCTGGGAAACTGGGTAAACTAACCAAGGGCCTCCCATTATCTGAAATAAAAGCTGGAATGGTTTTTGTAGCCAGAGAAGGTCGGGCAAAGAATTTAGCTTTCATCTTTACCTGCTTTTCCTTGGGGCTGCTGTTTTGCTGCATGGGAGAAGCAGAATCGCAGAGCAGCTCTGGGGCTATGGCATTGCTTTGACGAAAGGCAGGGGTGATATAAGCTCAGAGCTTATACAGAAACTTCAGAATTGCTGCATTAACGCTCCCAGTGCTGCAATGCTAAGTCACTTGTCCCTAGAAGCCATATCAGCTCCTGCTGTAAACAGTTACTTTGACATCAGCTTCTCACTGTCCGGATACAGCACTCAAAACGGTGGCATTTTGGGCAAATAATGCCATGAAACTATTTCTGCTCCATCAGAGCCTGAGGAACTTCTGCATATATTTCCATAAATATCACTGGCATCAGTACAGCAATAGACCCGACAGACTGCGAGGGGGATCCTACAGATTGCTGTGGAGTCTACCTACAGATTGACTCTAGGAAATGCTATGGGGTTGAAAAGAGTTTGACTCAAATCACAAAATAAACTGGCTTGCATGAAGATGGGTAGCGCTCAGGTTCTATAGAGGCTGGAAACGAGGAGGAAGGTCCTCCCAGCTACTGAAACGTGCAACTGGTTGCCCCAGGAGGCCGCAAGTAGATCGCATTGAACAGACTTGCAGAAGATCCGTTCATTAAGGGCCAAGTTGGGATTGCCAAACATCTGTGAGGATACTCCAGGAGGGCTAGTGGGTATATGACCTGCTCTGTCTCCTGCCTCTGACAGGGCACAGGGAACTGCCGTGGTCGTTCTTGCCGCCATATCAAAGATGAGTCTACCAACATTTCTAGGCAAAATTTAGTCCCTGGCGTTATGTTTTTCAGCTGCAAACCTCTCATGAGAGGCAAATCCCCACCTGCGTGCAGGGCAGCAGAGGTGGAAGGGGACTGTCCCTCCTCTCAGCTGCCTTGCTGCTGGAAGCCTGCACCAGAGCAGCTGCTCCAAGGGCATTTCTCTGCAGGGTAGCTGGCAAGGGACAGGGTTAATAGGCCCACTCCATGCGTGACCTCTCTTCCCTCTCTCTGAGAGCTTCTAATTACCAAGCTAAAGAAAGAGGGGCAGCCAGCATCATCAGCCAGACCCCGCCGCCCGTGCCTGCCCTTGCTGATCCGATCGATCGCAGCCCGCCGGAGAAGGGAAGGGCTTCACCCCCGGGGCAGAGGCTGAGGTCTCCGGGAACGGCAGCTTCTCCCATTCCACCCGCACACAGAGCGAGTTAATGACGGCCAAAGCCACCCTGGAAAAAATGGGAGCATCAGCAGGTCCCTTCTTCCAAAAAAAGGAGAGCAGCTTAGGGGGGGGCATGAATAAATAATGCTGCTAATGCAAAGATGCCTGCGCAGCCCCGGCGCGGTGGAGGAAGCAGACCGATGACTCTATTTCTGATGCACCGGCAGCCTGACAATTGGCAAATGAACCTCTGCAGTTATGTGTTTCCCCTCTTTATTCTTTTCTCATAAAACTGGCAGGAACAGGGGTAGGAAAGAGATGCTGGCGGCAGCTGTGTTCAGTATGAAAAATGAGCAGCACATGTATGGGAGGCAGCTGGAGCCCAGCGCTCGCCGCAGAGCGAGGGACCCCACGGCTCCCTCCTGCTCCCCTGCCACACTCGTTATTTCCCTCTCTCCAGCGGGGCCCCGTGCTTAACCCTTGCCTTGCTCTGCTGCTGCACGTACCGCGACGGAGCAAATCAGCCAAACCCACGGGGACCTGAGGCTGCACCTGATGGTCACCAACACCCAGTGTCCCCAAACGGCAGCGCATTCCCTGCGTTTCTGACGTGCCCAGGAGCTTTGAGAGAAGTTGTAGCCCTGCTGGAACGGGCAACATGTGTATACACAAAATAATAGACCACAGCTGCTCCCAGAAGCAGATGAAACATTATCCTCAGTTTATAGATGAGGGACTAGCGCTGGTGCGAGCAACGCCATGGGGCACAGCACAAGGGCTGCAGCCCGGACTGAGCAGCACAGAGTGTCCATCCATGCCCGGGCTGCCCCCACGAACCGCTGCTGCTCTTCCTCCAGAGCCCACTCGGCTGGAGGTCTCTGCACTGCACTCTTGAGAGGCACGTAGACAAGGTCTGCAGCAATTTGCCAAAGAACGCTTAGGGCAGCCTGTGTCCCAATGCCACCCCCCTCCTGCCCGCCACGTAGGCAGAGCTGGAGCTCCCTCTGCCACACAGCTTCCCCCCATCCCCGGCCCTTACAGCATCCCCCCCCCCCAAAATGCCTGGCCCCTTGCCACCCCTGGCACGCACGGGGACATGGAGGCCACATTTTGTTTACCCTCCTTGCTCAGGAGAAAGCCCAGGGCTGCACGGGAGGACGTGTCTCGCCACCCACCTTGAAAGGGACCCCACGTGGCCAACTGGCCGCGGCACAGCAGGGTGGGCAACCCCGCATCTGCCCGCTCCGAACAGACTCGCAGGCTGTGCTCCGCGACAATGCGGGCTTTGTTCCCGGCTCTGGCACGTCCGAGGGTGTCAATGACACTGAAAAGCTTTGACTGGCCCTTTCTGTTTGTTTTCTTGGCACACGCAAGTATCATTTCAATAGCCCAACCTCGGCTCTGCCCTGCACCTCGCGTGTGACTGACATTATTATTCAACAGCAGCTTTGCCCAGAGAAAATGAGCAGCAAACGACGGCTCCCAGCCCCTCCAGCCCCTACCATGCCCACTTACCTCTCCGCCTGCTTTCCCGAGAGAGCATCACAACACATCCCAGGCTAGGCGAGCGGGAGCCTGGCCAGGAGGGCTGTGAGGCTCCTCCATCGGATGCCCACATCCCAGAGGACATTGCCTTTCCGAGGGGATGGTGAGCTTTGGGGCAGTCTTGGGGGGGATCCAGTATGGCCACCCCAGACCCTGCTCAGCTCTTCTCCATAGCCGGTCACGAAGCCGGTCTGCTGCATGCCGCAAGGCAGGCACACGAGCAACCCTCCATTCCCCCGTTTCGTGAACCACTTCAGATTGTTTAAATATTGCAGAAACTTAGGAGAAAAGTCACAGGCATGATCGGTTTGTGTAATTTTACAGAGCCTTGAAAATCCAAAGCATGTGAATGCCCTAAGTAGCTTTAAAGGTCACAGAGTCATATCATTACTGTTTTCACAGCCTGACCATGGTCCTACTACTCATTTGCTCCAGGAACAATGCCGTAGTCTCCACAGCTTTTTAGTAAGCATTGCTCTCTAACTACATTACGCTGTCCTTGCCAGTCAATTTTCTGCTACTCCATCACTTTCCCCTTTGTATATCATTACATACGGCTGTCAAAAGTATAATTTAGGAACCTGACCACCAGTGTGAGAAATGAACCCTCCTAAGTATATCCCAAACTCTCTAATTCTGAAAGAAAATGAGCTTTAAGCCCTTTCCCCCAAAGAAGAAAACCACTGTCCCATGGCAGTTGTAGCACGCCAGCCCTGTTATCGCAGGCAGGCATGCCAGCAAGGGAGGCGATAACCAAAAGGAATATCTCAGGAGACAACACGGCAAAGCTTCAGGGGCCACATCAAAACAAAGAGCTGTCGAAACACGCCGCTTGCTCACTCTGTGCAGAAGGCGTTGTGTTTGCTCCCACCATGAGCCAGGCTCGTGCCACCACAGTCGGCACGGCAGGTACCCCCGCAGCCACCGCACACCCTCTGCCCACCGCGGGACCAGCCTGGGCTGGAGTTTAAGATATTGTTTGCCTTGAAGCCTTAAGACAATGCACATGGATTATCCCAATTTACGACTCTGAACAAGGCGTTTTACTTTTCCCGTAGGGATGTACGTAACGAAAGCACCAGCCGCTCTCCGGGGCTGACCCTGCCCACGTTCGGTTGCTGGTAACCTCGGGTGTCTCACCCTACGCTAAGGTGCCAGACTTGCTCTCACAAGGCTGGAGAAGAGCCCTGACGATAGTTTAGACTCAAAGAGCAGATTTAGACAAACAGGAACATCACTGCTCCTCTGCCTCGATTCCCAGGCTGTGAACGGCCACAGGACTGCTCTGCCTCGCCGGGCAGGATGAGGAGTGCTGCAGGCAGCTCGTGTAGGCAGGGAAATGGCAGGAAGCTGGAGGGACGCAGCTCTGCCCACATACACACCCACAGAAGGACAAGGGCACGATAGCACGGGTCAGGTGAGTCCGCAGAGGAAACCTCACGAGGCAAGGAGGAGGAAATGGGGTGAGGGCACGGAGCGAGGTTCAGGTCAACCCCATCTCCAGTGAAAGTCAAATCGCTGGTTTCAAGTCCTGCAGCAAAGCCTCACGCAGCGCCAGGCATGGCCTCCAGCTCCTGGGAGCGCTCAGCTCTCCTGGCAGAGACCGAGCCTGGAGCACCAGCCCTGGGCAGGCTGCAGCGCTGCTCAGCCTCCGAGCAAGCAGTCCGGGACGGATCCTCCCTCCTTCCGTCTCCGCGCACGCACACACACACACTTCTGGCAGTGTGGCACATGTCATTAATTAGCCGTTTCATCACAGGCCAGCATTAACGCTAGAGCTCTCCAAGACGCAGATCAAACCGCTGTGTCCTCGCCGAGTACGAAGGACACCCAGAAGGTGGGAGCAACTTCCTTTGCAACAAGTTACGAGAAAATTTGCCATTATTGTAATACATTTACTGTTGTAGCGCACTCATCTTTTCCTCCTGTAACAGAAGGTGTCGCCAAGGACCTTAAAGTCCATCAGAAAACGAACAGTCAGACACAGCAGCCTGTGGCTTCTGCTCTTTGGAGGCTTTGCCACTGTCACCAAGTCTCTCCCCTTCCCTTCGCTCAACAGACTCCCTGGTTGCTGCAGAAACCTGCCGACGGTGGGATGGAGACAGGCTGGCTCTTCCTACCCGTATCTTGCAAACCGAGCGCCCGTGAACGCTCCGTGCCGGCCGGGAGCCGCGCGTCACCGAGATGCTCAGGCTGAGCCGCGTCACCTAGCAGCGAGGAGGCTCCCGGAGTTATCACAGGCAGCTCTCACCTTCCCACCCTTCCCAGCGCTGGCAGCTTTTGATGCCCAAAAAACGCGTGGGAGAGACCCACTCTGCCGTGCGCCGGGAGCTGAAGAGGTGAGACCTCAGTGCTGCGGCACAAATCGACTCCAGACATTTCATATGAAAACCCAGAGCTGCTCCCATTAGTAGCTGCAACAAGGAGACATTCCCGGTGGTTTTCACTGACAGCTATGGTCGCTCTAATTTCTTCCAGCATCCTTGGAAGCTGCGGGACAAATTTGCTGCTGGTGTAATACTTTAATTCATTTCAGTAGATTTATGCTGAGACTAAATTTGGCCCTGCATATTTTACTCCCAAGCCTAGTAATCAGTAGTGGAAATAATTTGCTGTTGGCTGCTCTGATGTTGCCATCTTTTGTGCGCATCGAAATGACAAAGACATCAGGCCCTCAAAGTCCGATTGAAGAATAATTGGAAATCCAGAGTGGCACTAAATGTTATTTTCTAAATAAAATGCATTCAATTACAGAACATGAGGCTGTAAAGCATTAAAAAAGATTAGTTAGAGGAGAAAAAAAAAAAGTATTCAAACCTTCAGAGACTTCATTATATGCACAGGATACCCTCTATTTTTTGGGACAGGCAGGAGATAAAGGGAATACAAAACAATGCAAATATCTCCAGCAGCCTGCGCTCTCCCAGAAGATGCTTCTGCACTACTGGATTTCCATCCCAACTGTTGCACACAGTCCCTCCTGAGGGTTCTCTCTTTCCCCACTTCCACGACAGGCAGGCACAGCTGATTTCATTTCCACCAGCACCTTTTGTTACACAAAAAAAACCCCTTCCCAGCTTGTTTTCAAACACAGAAAGTTGGTTTCATTTAAAACAAGCACACATTTACCAAACGCTGATGGCCCGTGATGCTCCACCAAGGCGGCTGGCTGTCCCCCCGCAGCCAGGGACTCCTCCAGCAACTCCTTTGGTGCTGCCCAAACACCCGAGGTGCGGTGGGCTGCGCACGGATGTCCCCATCGCCGGGCACCGTCCCTCAGCCCTGCAGGCTTGGCCAGAGCTTTGCTCTCAGCAGCAAAAGCCAACAGACACTTGGAGGACGTTCAGCAAACCCTAAGCAAGGTCTAGACCGGTTAGACGTGGAGGGGGAAAAAACCCTCCCCTGTTGTCTGTATGCATTAGGCAAGGCGGGTGAGGAAAAAAAATAGATGAAACAAGAAACAAACAGAGAACAGAGCAATAAATGTTTCTGCTTCAGCGTCTGCGGTGAGGTGCTGCACCGGGAAGAGAAGGCACGGTACAAGGATGGGCTGGAACACGAGGGATTAGGGATCTCTGCAGGACAGCCAGCCCTGGATGTCAGGGTCTCCAAATCGCCCCCGGTCCCTGCAGAGGGGGAACACGTCCGTGCACACATCCTGGAGCTGAAAGCCAGACTCTGCGTTACAAGGTGTCTGCCACGTCTTTATATTAATAAGACCAATAATACAGCAGATGTGCTCAAAACTTCAGCAAACACCATAACGGCCGCCAAGCAAAGGAGGACAAAGACAATCGTATTTCACACAGTAGGAGCTGGTAAACCCATGCTTAGAGCAACAAAGTCTCAGCCAAACAAACATGACCCCAAGTGGGATCTATGGCTCTGGCAGGCACATTCTCAGCCTACACAAACAGGGCAAGATGAGATGCATTTATCTCAGATTCTTCATTTCAACAGCTTTCCTTAACAGCTCTGGCCCCTTGAATTAATACATATTGCCAAGCAAGCTGCAGAGCGGGCTCGCAGTGGGGGAGGTATAATTATTTACATGTCTGATCGCCGTTTCCATAGAAGGATTAAAGACCAGGTGAGATTTCCTTGCACACTAGTTTTTATATATATATATATTTATTTTTTTTTTAAGAGAAGATAATTGTCACTTGAAAACATTCAGGTGCAGATGCAACAAATTGCTGACCTGCGGCTGATCTCAAGCAACGACGACGGTATCTCGACTCCACCAATAAATACACACTCGCAATGGGGGAGAGGGAAGAACAGCCTATACATAACTGAAGATGGATTTATTCCAGCCTTTGCTACAAGGCTGAAGGCTGGGAAGCCAAATCCCTCTCTCCCAGGGTTTCATTAGCTGGGAATGGCTTTCTAACGAGATTTACACAATCTAGCCTGGAGCCTACACATTTCGCTCTGCACCCAGAGACAATAACAACAGGGAGCTAAGGAGATGCCTTCTTTTTCTCTGGTCACCCATTATTCAAGACTGTTACACTGCTGCCATCAATGTGATTACACAGAGCACGAAAATGAAATAAAAACCTGCCCTTCTATAGCATTAAACCTCCAATTTCAACTGACCCAAGCCAGGAAAACTTATAGTTATGGGGACCACATCCAGTCCATTAGGAAAGGGTAGGAAATGGCCAGCTGGGATCTAAAGGACATTCTCACCTCTCCTTCCACCACTGCTCCCGTACAGTGCTGCAGTTCCCCATCCCTGCGGACATCAGAGAAGGGGATCGGGGGTTATTTCGGGGGGGCTCGCTCCGCATGCGGGGAGCTGGCAGGTTAAACTGTGTTCCCAAACCCCACTGCACCCCTGTAAGGACATGGAGAGCCCTAAGCTGACCATTCCCTTATGCGCTTTGGTGGATCAAGGTCCTTTGTTGGATGGAGACGCAGTTTTTCTGGAATGGCACATCCTCTGCTGCATCAAACCCACACCCATACGAAGTCTAACCCAGACCCCTCGATAACATGCTGCTGCCTTACAGGGACATTTCTCCCACAGGTTCCTCCAGCATCCTGCTTGGATGAGATGGTACGGACCAGCCCACCAGCCCAGCCATGCGCACTGAAAGCAAAGACCTAAAATGGAAAAATTCAGCCTGTCTTTGACTAACAACTGGAGTTTGCACACTCCTCTCCGCAGTCACAGGAATGCTGTTTCTGGCACAGTTTCTCCAAGAAACAGATTCTAGTTTGGTCAGCTCTTTTTGGATGGAAGGATTTTAAGCAAATTCTTTTTGTGGGCAGGACTGGCAGCTTGCTCTCACAAAGGCCCAGACATATGAGGAGGAGCTATTTTTTTTAACACCCATCCTCCTCTCTGATTCCTCCCCAAATTAAAGAAAAAAACAACAAACCAACAACAAAAAAATCCCCAAAAAACCCCCCACAACTTATCATCATGTTCTTATGCAGATATTAATAGCACCCAAGACACTGACAGTTGCCTGCCTGTGAGTCACTTCTTAAAGGAATAGGAAACAGCCTGCAACAACTATAGCTTGTTAAGAGACAATGAAAACATCATTCATGAACAGTAGAGCTAAATATCATCCTTACTGCTGCAGATTCGATGGGAGATGCTAATGTGTGTAGTGCATGTCCAGCGCAGCTGGGTCTACCACGGGCTGACTCCGTTACACAGCCTTTGCCCAGAGAACCAGCAGGAGAAGCTGGCAGCAGGGCAGGCAGCAAGCCCTTACCAAATTCTACCTTAAACATCAGTTGACTTTGGCCATTTTGGTTTTGATTTCTATCACAGTAGTGCTCTGGAGTCCACAGCACTGACCAGGATCGTTAAGAGTGTCATTAACAGAGCAAAAGGCATGTTTCCTGCCTCCAACAGTCTTCTGGGCCGTCGTGACCCCAGGCTGAGGCAGCACGGAGCCCACCCACGCTCGCAGCCATCTCAGCTGCTAGGAGACCCTCAGTGCTTGGGTCTTCCTTCCGGACCCCTGCACTACTCAAATCTTCTTCTTTCTCCACTGCTGGTAAGGGATTCCAAATGGGTCTTTTAATGCAATTATTTGAAAGCATCTCTGATGCCTTGACAACCTAATTTGGTCTCCTCCAGGTCTTTCGATAGCGTGCGGGTAGAGCGGGAAAGCAGCAGGCACCATCCTGCCCACGTGATGCGCTCGCAATGCAAGTCGCTCCAGCTCTCTCAGCACTCAACTCAATCTCTATTTGAAAGGAAACATGAATACTAATTAAACAGCCATAAGGGCACAGAGCAGATAAATATGTGTTGCAAGAGAAACTGGAGAGACACACTCTGAAGTGGAGCCAGGGAGGGGAGGAGGCAATGTGTCATTGTTTTTGGTGGCACAACTTCAGAATAGTGCTCATCACTTAAAATACTCCTCTAACCAACCAAATCCCGTGTGGCATGAGCGTGCTGGACTTCTTTTACTGCCTTAAAACCTTCCTCCTCCTCCACTGCGACATCCACGGCTACCCTGACTTCAGTAATACACACGCAGAACAATATTTTGCTCTATCTAAGGCCGGGTGAAGCAGCATTTACATGCCAGCTTCCAGCACGCTCCAAAACGCCTGTGCCAACTCCTCCGCAACTGAGCAGCCCTCGGGGCTGCAGTCAGCAGACTGGAAGGATAACGATCATCTGAAGCAGAATCTTTTCCTGCCACTTCTTAGATTAAAGCAAAACCCAACACCTCCAATTTTTGTCTAACAAAGAAAGGTGACCAGTCATGGTAGGAAGACTGGATTATACGGAGCGGGCCTGGCTCTCTGTTCAAGCCCTTTGCAAACACAGCAGAAACCTGGCTGAGATCCTACTCAGGGGAGTGTTAAGCACAAACTACTCTGCCCTGCTTTGTCTGCACAGACAAGGAGCAGCTGAAATCAGTGATGCTGTTCTGCAAGTACTTCAGAAGGACATTGCTACAGAAATGCTCTCTATAACAGGCACATCAAGGCAGGAACAGCAACGTCCCACCTGAGCTTTGGTTTTTGCCATCAAAACCAGCACAGAGTTCAAGGAGGTTCAGAGGAAAAAGTTTCCAGTTGGAGAAGAAAAAACCACCCCAGAATCTATTAATATTCACAGGTGTAGCTTGGCAGCAACAATGCACACGAAATCTCATTTGAAACTCGAGGGCTGCCACGACGGATCAGCCGATTGCTCAGTCAAGCCTGGAAACACGCCGCCGGCTACGGCCACTTCCAGCTGCTTCGCCGGGATGGGAACACGCACCCCAAGCTCCCGTGGACCCGGCCAGCTGCGCGGCACCGCGGCCTCCACCACGCCGGTGTCACCATCAAAGAGCATCCCCCTGTATGCCAGGCACTCGGGGATGTACTGATGAAGGTTAAATACTTTCAGAGTAGTTTTGTGCACTGAAATCAGCTGTTTATGAAGATCTTTTTTTTTTTAAAGGTATATTTCTAAGAGTTGGAATGACTAACTGCAGCTGGGAAGGTGATGCTCACATTGATGAAGACTTTGTAAACTATTTGTCACTGCAAACCATGACTGGTGCCTTTTCTTCCTATATTCACCTCACTGTGCCCGTGGAGCACTGAACTGAGCAGTGATGAAATGAAGAATGGTCCTTTGTTATGGGACTAAGGATTTGGGAGGTTTCAGTTCAATCTCTTCCTCTGCCACAGATTTCCTGTGTGACTTAGGATAGGTCACGTAGCATCTCTGTGCTTCAATTCCTCATCGAAAAAGTGATATTTCTGCTCCATCTCATAGGGCTTTGGGGAGGATAAATCTGTTAGCGGATAGCAAAATGTTCACAGGCTGGTGGTGTTTGCTGCAAAAAAGCCGGTGAAAATTAGGCAGCTGTGATAACTGAACAGGCAGGTAAGCGCAGAGGAAAAGGAAAGAGGGAAAACATCAATCTCCCTGTGCAAGGAGCACTTTCTAAGCTTGATTACAATAAAAATGATTTCTTTTACACCCGCACAGAAACCATCAGGACGGCACCGTCATTTCCCCTCATGCAGCCCCCTCCAGCTCTGACGAACGCCGTGCTCCTCTCGGTTTGGCCCCCAGCAAACTTGGCAGGGGAAAGCCCCACGCACAGCCCTGGGCACGACGGGGGCTGGCACGCAGCCCCCCAGCCCCGCGGCGCAGAGGGGAGGCCAGAGTGTTTAGTCTGCCGGGCACATTCCTGCATGCTGCTAAAATAAATAGAAGATTATTAACGGAGCTCCTTTCCTCGCTAGCATCAGCCAGAAATGCCAGAGCTATCAAGTGGCTCCGGAGGACGGCGCAGGGATGGGGCTGGAGGGACCCGGGGGGCTGGAGGGACCCTCGGGGCCGGAGCGGTTTCTTCCTTAGCTCTGGCCAGGAGCTGCGTCAGGTTTGGTGCTCAGGATTTTCATTTGGGGTGCCGAACTTGCCTGCTCTCCAGAAATATCCCACATTTCCCAGGAAAACCTCCGTACCTGCCTCCATAACCACAGTCCGGCACACTCTACAAAATCTCAATGTTTTCACTAAAGCAAAGTTTTAACAAGGGAAACATTTTGCCAGGGGAGGAGGAGGGAAAACAAGAGCAAAACCCACAAACAGTTGTTTTTCTGCTTTGCAACCAGCCTTAACTTTTATATTTAGTTCCAGCTTGCAACAGCGTTACAGCCAGTTCCCCTGGGGCACATCCATCATTTTCAAATGATCTGGAATCTGCAGGAACTTTTTCCTGAACACTTCCAAACTTTTCAAATAGCTTGGTGGGAATTTGATTTTAAAGCTGAATACTTGTTTGCATTAAAGCCGTGCCAGTGGGACTTGCCTTAAGGGTCCCACTGGCTGAGTGCATTCAGAGGTTTGGGCTGGGACTTAGACTGCATTTTTTAGCCCTGCTCATTTCAAACTTATCACAGGAATCTGTGTTTGTGGCTGTATTTCCCTCAAACGATCTGAAATGAAAACAAAAAAAATACAGAAACGGAAAGCCAAACCCCAGCCCATCTGACTTTGCAGAACTTTTCAGAACCTGGAGGAGGGAAACAGAAAGTGGCAAAGGATGCTCAGAGGTTAAGACTCAGGGAGGATCTGAACTCTCTTAAACCCTTCTGCAGCTTTGAGCCACAGAATCCAGTCTGACGCTGATAGTGAGGTTCAAGGAAGAGCCCGGAGCCAAGCCTGGAGAGATGGCTGCTGGAGGGGCACCCATCCCGCTCGTGGCCACCAGAGAAGGTGCCACACTGGCCCGAGCCTCCCAGGCTCCGAGCTGCAGGTGCAAATCCTGTGTCCCAGGGCAGCGAGTGCTGCGTGAGACAACCTGCTGTCCCCCCTTGCACAGTCCTCGGGTCTGAGCTCACGGGAAACAGGTTCAGCGGGGCAAGTGCCTGCACATCGTCTGCACTTATTTCCTGCAAACTTCATAATAATAAAGCGATACTCTATACCGTATCCCTTTTTCCATTTCACCCTTCACTGGATCATTTTATGCATCTATTCCCATTGCTAATTCAAACTAATTAAAGTATAAAATAGAATAATTTGTGCAATTTCAGAGCTCCCTTCACCATATTGTAAGTTATGTTTCTTTTTTGTTAGCGCCCGGTGTGAACAATTCCCCTCCTCACCGGCTGAATAGCCGCCAAACTCATTTGCTGAGAAGACAAACTATTACAGCAACCTAGGAAGGGAGGGAAGGAAAAAAGTTAAAAAAGCTCTAGTAGAGAGAAAGGAACCTGAGGTTTGCTTTTAAATTTCATAGCTGAGCACTGAGTGTGAAATTTCAGATTTCTCCTTCAAGTCATTTTCTCTCTCGGGAATACCATTCTCTCCCTCTCTCATTACTCCTGTTAAGGACAGGAGACCTGCGTCTGTCTGTCTGTCCATCCAAACATGCAAACCCTGCAGCAAACCCACAGCTCTGCAGCGCTCCCTGCATTGCTCAACCTCAGCCATGAACATCAGCAACATCCACGGAGAACATCAGGAACCCCAGCTTGCCTTCAAGATGCAATGGGAGGGGTCGCATCAAATCTGGAGGGGTGTCAGACCTTCCTGCAGCTATCGAGTTGTCGTCAGTGGTCCCCTTACGAACACCCAATGCACGGTGTGCTGAGAAGGAGGGGGTGTGCGTACGTGCATGTAAGGGAAATTCTGGAAATATTTCAGGAGTGCGGTTGCTTGCCTGAAAATTAAACAATAGGTCTGTGGAAGAGGAGGAATTGGAAAGGGAAGCAAATACTGAAGCAAACACATGGGAACCCTGTGGCTGTGACTGGCGGGGGAAAAAACAGGCTAATACAAAGAGAAAACAAAGCAAAACAAACAAACCCTGAAAGCAAACCTCACAAGCACTTGAAAGAAACAACCAATGACCAAAATATATCTCATTTAGAAAAAACAAACCACTGACCCTGAATGTTGAACTTTTACACTGGGACATTTTTTACCCCTTCTTCCAGGAAAGTTTACTTTTCAAGTATTTGTTACCTCAAACACATCTGCACTTAACTCTGCACCCTTGAATGTTTGAACGTTTTGTGTCTACATAAATCTGAGCAGGCTGCGGGGCTGCAGGAACGTACTGGAACCAGTCTGGACACCGATACACCAGCCCCACCGCAGCCAGAGCTCTGCACGCGTGACAAACGGACTGCCAGCGGGGCAGGAAAATGAGACAGCTTGCTGTCCCACCTGGACCGGCTGGCAGGGGGGTTTTGGTCAATTGATGTTAATTAACACATCCTTCTTGTCAGGTAGATATTGTTAATGATCTCAGACAAGTTTTTAGCTGAATTTCTTCATTATTCTTAATTGACTACAGGGAGGAAAGCGGAAAAACACTGCATTAGCTCATGAATTTGAGGACAGAGTAGCATGAAGTGGTGGTCGTGGAAGAGGACGGCACAGAGCTGGTGCAAACCTCCCCATGGAGCACAGCCCTTCCTCGAGGATGGAAACTCCACTGCAGCAAGGACCGTGCTGCTCCGGGGGGGGGGATCCCGTGCTCCTTCTCTCATCCCCTTACTCTACTCCCTCCTTGCCCCAGCTTATGGCTATTTCATACCTTTCTGCAGCGGTCGTGGAGGAACACAAGTTGGGCAAGTGTGTTTACACACCCCAAGGTGCTGGAGCAGCAGGAGGTCCCAGCCAGGCTGGTGACACCGAGGGTTGCAGCAAGCCCCATGGCCAGGCAAGCCGTGCCGTCCCGCTGCACCCACAATTTGTCTGCACGGGTGCTGGCACAGGATGAGTGGATGGAGTAATTCAGGGGAGGTGGGATTTTGGACACCTCTGGTGGGATTCGGCTGAGCCATTTTCCCTGTCCCAGTGGTTCAAACTTTGCTAAGATTATGTCCAGCTAACTGGCTGTTCAACTAGCAGATAATGTAGTTAAAAATTTAATCAGTTCATTTTTTCCCTCTTGATGACTCCAGACCCTTTTATCCACATCTCTTGCATTTTTTATTGTGTTTTCTCAGTTCTTTTCAGGACACCATCCGTATTTACAGCCTCGCTACTCCAGAACTGATGGACTTTCTTGTTTGTCTCAGCCCTCACTCCAATTCCAACCTCTTCTAAATCATCCGGGCAGCCCCTGCCCGCCTCCCTCTCAATCAGCATCCAGAAAGTTCAGTCCAAAGCAAAGCAGTTTTCACAGGACTTCAGCATCTCGGGGTTACAGGGAGCCACGCAACAAATTATCCTCAGAGACGCCTGCAGATCTGCAGCTCCTGACATGGGGGCGTTTGCAAAGCAAGTATTTCACAGCTAACAGAGCAGACTAAAAGACAGTTTCTTTACCTAAAGCCACGATGATGTATTGGGAAGAGGGAGGGGGGGAACATCACTCGGTGGAAAAGCAACAGGTCTGAGCGAGCTCCGGCAGCGCTGCCTGCTCCCCCTGCGGAGCCAGAAGCACGAGACGCTCACGGCCAGGTCAATACTGGTCATACTGGTCAATGCCCCCCGGTGCTGATGCACACACGGTAACCATGCCTGGAGCACCGCTCCTCGCTGGTTAAGAGACAAGGCTGGGATAAAGCGGCTGCAGGCACATAAAACGGCCCCTTCCACCTCCTCCATCCAAACCACCTTCAAGAGTCCCCCGCCACCCCCGGCAGCGAGCGCTGGCCCCCTCCCCGCACCCGGGGACCACCGCTTACAGCGGCAGGCAGCAGCTCTGCCCTCCCCGCTGCCGTGCCCTTCTCGCCACGGCGTGAGGAGAATCTTTAGGGGCCGGCATTAATCTTCGGTGCCTCCCGCCAAGCGACGGGCAGGAGCAGAGCTCCGCTGCATACGGGTCTCCGAACTCCATCAACCGGGTAAAAAAATGTCACGTCGGCCACCAGATATCGCTCAGCTGCTCTAGCGAGCGCTTGCTGAAAAACATCAGAAAGTCAGCCCGCGCCCTCTAAACCCTCCCTGCTTTCCCCTAAAAAGCACAGGCCAAGGGTTATGCTGCGATGGGCACAGAGGGGCTCAGCACCATGCACGCAGGATGATGATGGCGGAGCATTTGTACCCGCTGGAGGAGCCAAGGATTCCTCAGTACTTCTCAGGCTACAGAGGTCCAGGGCCCTCTGAGCTCTACCGTGCTAATTGATGTTATCTGCATTTCACTGGGTGATTATGTGTTATTATTTCTACCACGGGAATAGCGAGTTTCCCAGTCACGGAGCAGGATGCTGCTCTGTTACATACAGTATAAAACCAGAATGAATTCATCCCCCTGTGGCAGAATTAACCACCGAAGTAACTATGGATGAGCTGAGAGCAGCAGTGTTTCCGAGGCAATGAAATGCGCAGGGATTTTGGAGGATGCTTATGGAAGACGAATTCTGCATTTGCAACGTCCTGGCCAGGTATCTCATTAGGAAGGTGCTGCTTCACCCATCAGGGAGCAGACCTGCATCGCGTGACCTCAGCACTTCATCAAACTATTTTACGTGATTAGCACAAACAAGTGATAGTGCGTTAGCTGAAAAAAAGTGCTGGAAAATAAAGAAGGAAAAAATACGTCTTAGCACGGCGTGCCTGCAGGTGGGGAAGAGGGGGAGGAGTTCCTGCTCCGGGGTCTGGGTCCTCTGCACCCACCAGCACCCAGTGCCCATCGCTGCCTCCTGCACCCGCAGCCGGCGGCTTCTGCAGTCCGGGCTTACAGCTCTGCCTTCGGGAAGAGAACAAGACCTGTTGGGCCGTGTTTCTCTTCACTAGCGCAGGGATATGCCTTCCAACAAGCCCTGCAAGTATTTTGATCACGCTGTTTTAAATTTCGTGTTTATAGCCCTTGATTAGGTGGTGAAATCTTTTGGAGATGGCAATCCCTGCCCTGGTGCCTGCCATGTGTTTGATTGAGCCTCCGCTCACTCCCAGATTAAAAATAACAAAATTTGTTCTTCTCTCAAGAGCTGCAAAAATCTTTGGCCCCAATTCCGCTGATGCTTATATAATCTCCGCGCTGAAGCGTGCCCACCATCTCTCACAGGGTTAGCTCTCGATTGCTGAGGGTGTACGTGGGAGCAAAGTCAAACCTGCTGCATGTGAAACCAGTGCTGCAACAGTTTGAACCTGCACAGAGAGCAGATACAGCCAGTAAAAAGGGGTTGCAACCTTGGAGGCATAAAATTGCTCTCGTCCTACAGGGCTTGTTTAATTGAAATGCACTGAGCTTTCCTACATTAAAAAAATCCTACCGTCTCCCTGACACACAGACAATTAATGCTTCGGGACTGAACTAAAAAGCCACTTTTTCTCAATATGACCAGCACTTTTCCTGTAAGCCTCAGTCTTTCCCTCTGAAAGCAAGAAATCGGAGCAGCTTTCCTGCACATGCAGGGGCTGTTGGTGTGGGCTCCAGGAGAGACTCACTATTCAATGGGAAGATTTTTTAATCTGGGGGGTTTTGGTGGCCCCAGGACGCTCACTGCTGGTTTTGGCCCGCGCTGCCGTTAACCCCTTGCCTGCTGCTGGATGACTCCCAGCCCTGGGTGCACCCTCATGTCTCACCGTCTCAGTAGAGACCAGCAAAGCAGCCAACAAGCCCGTCGTGACAGCAACGTTACCGATTCCACTTTAGAATTTTATTTTGTGGCTGTTTTGTTTTTTTTTTTTTCCCTCATAGAAATTATTAATTGAATTTATCTGCCCATGAAAAACAAGAGGCAGCTCATGCTGGGCACCAGCTGAAAAGAGCCACGGAGCAAGTCCTCTCGCCAAAGCTGTGCCGATCCCTTCCAACGCCGACCCACTGCAGCACCCACCGCTGTTTCGGTCGGAGGGGACAGCGTAACTCTGCCCACGTCTGCGGCCCCGCTCCCGTTCCCATCCTGGCACCCCACGTAGCTCCGCTAATGCAACACGTCTCCATCTCAGCAGCAGCAAACGCTATCCAAGCCTTGCTCAGCTTGTGGGCAGAAATGGTGTTTGCTTGCTAGAGTGATGCTGAGAAATGAATTTCTGCTTTAAATAGACAGGGTCAGAATAGTTTCTCTTATGCCATAAGAGCTATTTGAAACCAGGTGCAGTGGGAAGAGAGCCTGTAAAAGCTCCTAATAAGCACCCTTAAATCATGAGGTTAAAGAACTCAGAATAAGTGGCTGCAAGCAAAGTTTCTTTATCCTTCTCTCCCCCGGACTAGGCTGTGCAACTGTTGCTTCTGTGCTTTGTGGGAGTGAAATCAAATGTCAAATATTCTGCTTTGGAAGAAGTTGGCAATGAAACGTGAAAGGCTCACGGAGAGCTCAAAAGGACTGCGGATAAATTGGAGCGAGGCACAGACAGGGCTGGGACGGGAGCCAGGGGAGTGGGGAAGGACTATGCCTACAACTGCAACTCCAGATTTTAGGATGAAGCAACTACTTCCCTATCGCATTTCAGCAGAAAGCTGATCCTAGCTGCTGCTAGCACAGAAGGAAGATGGGCTTCATACCAAAATATTACAGCTACTCTTTGCTGGGAAGCATCCCCACCTCTCAGTTTATTCAGCATAATCAGTCCCACACACAGCATCGCGTCTCGTCGCTGCTCTGTACCTAACACCAGAGACACGAGAGCTCAAGACCTGCTACCGATCAGTCTTGGGGAGCACAGGTTCCTCAGCTGAATTCCACCAGAAAAAAAAAAATAAATTAAGAAAATTAAATACGCATTTTGAAATAGGCATGTATCCTATTTCTTTCTCAGCAGCTCCAGACAATCCTCCCCCAGTACGATAACATGCACTACATCAACGTTCAGAACAGCTGCTCTCTATGTTATTTCACTGTGGCAGAATTTCATTTTGTTCCAGATTTCAAGACTTCACAAGACATTTTTGCTGTATATTCTCAGCAATTCTAAGGGCACTTCCCACCATTTACAGCCTCAGCTCTCTGAAGCTGGTGGACCTTTCTCCTTCTCTTGGTACTGACCCCTTTTCAATCATCAGGCTCCTTTATATAGCACTCAGAAAAAGAAATATATTCTCCCTTCCACTTTGCTGAACTATCACATTGCCAGGATTAGGGCAGCGGGGTCACAGGAGCTGACAAAATCCATATGTAATGGCATGCCAGGACTTCTGGACCCAAAGCACGCATCTCTACAAGGGCAAAAGGCAAATCCTACGGTCAGTCCAGCGAGAAACGGGGGACCGCGTCCCCCCCATGCCTGGAGTCTCCCCCAAGGTGAGAGCTTTGCCAGAGCCATGGCTGGAAATGGAATTAAGGCTCCAGGAATATTCTATTATTTGCTAATTCTCTTCACATCTTTTTGTTTCACAATTAAGCAAATTAGCACTTTGATGAATATTAAGACGCTCTCGCCTCATAAAAGATGAGTTGGAGGCATTCCCACTGGATTTTCCTCCTACGGAAAACAGTTCCTCAACTGTTTGAGATACACACTGGATTGTTTCCTCCCTGGCGTGAGCACGAGGAGCACACGGTTCCCGGGGAAAACGACCACAACATTAACATTTCAGTAAAATAATTCGATTTCAAAGTTTGCACAGATCCTCATTATTACCATCTAATCCAAGTCCCAGATGGAATGAGATCCTAAATTTGTGGCTGTTCACGGCAGTTTCGATCACTGAGTTGCTATAACAAACATATAATGCCTTCTTTAAAAACAGGGATTCATTCAGTTAAGTGTTTTAGCAGGAAGAAGACTCTTCTAAGGAATTTATTCCCCGGCTTTAAGTAACTTTATAACCAAGCTAAGTATTTGTCAATTTTTTGTTTTGTTTTGTTTTGCTACAGGTTAGCAAAACAGTTTTGCTGGCTTGGGGAGGAGCTGTAAGCTCCCTAGTGCAAGGCGAGCTGTTACGATCTCCATGAGTAGATCTCTGAGCACTTCACACTGATCTACCTCTCCGTAGCATCTCACTCGGAGCAGGTGGGAGGGAGGACAGATATTTGTTTACCAGCAGACGTGGAAAGCTGTTAGTGACCAGAGGGTTAACTCAACACAGAACAATTTAATAGCATCCAGGCATCTTCAGATGCAACCCTTCTCCTGTCTCCATCACCCACAAGGCACCAGCTCTATTAATCTGAATTACACAGTCGTGAGTAATAGCCAATAAAATGCTCAACAGAGTCAGTGAACCCAGAAGTCTGGCTTAATGGTGGGGACTTTGTGTGTTTTCTTGTCTCAGAGAAGAACGGAAGGTCCCAGATTATTTACATTGTGCTGGCTCCCCTAAGCACCAGACTCCCGTGGACCATTGGCCATAAATTCCCATCATAATAATTTCTCCAGTCTGGCCCCTCCTTGCAGAGCAGGAGTTTATCCTGCTCAGAAACAGGCTCGGAGGAAGGGCCACATGGCCAGTAAACAGTGGTGAGTCCCAGAGACACCAGCACGAGCTGGGAGGTGGTGACCCGGTCCCGGGATCTCCCCCCAGGATGCTGCGTGACAGCTCACGCAGGTGCTGAGCGAGATGACGCTCTCACTTCTGAGACCTGCCTCACGGGCTTGCCAGTCTGTGTGATGAAACTGTCGCTGAAGAAATCGCCTCCTGGGAACGAAGAGTCATCCCCAGTCTGCAGATGTCAGCTGCTCAGGACTAACGTCTGTTAACCGGTCTGCCCTGGTCGAAGCGCTGTGAACGTGCAGATCTACTCACACCACCCCCATCTTATAGGCTCTACAAACACTAACCAATGTTCCTTGTAATATCGTGGTATAATACAGGAAAAAAAAAAAAACACCTACTGCCATTTTTAAAATGAGAAATTATGTTAAAGATGACGTGATCCGTTCCTGGTTACACAGAGCCAAGAAGGGACGTTCGTTACGCTGGGGGTGAGGCTCACCCCGCAGACCGCAGCATGCCCGTGGGCAGGACAGGAGGAGCAGACAACGGATGGTCCGGGGTGTCCATCACCTCCAGGGTGACAGCAGATGGCACGGCAATGGGCTGCACGGCGCAGACTCAGCGTTAACGTTGCTTGCACAACACCTACCCGCACCACGCTCGGTCCCACCTCTGCGCACTCACCATCACTCACTCGCAACCACTTAAAATGCACCGGTAAAGAAATAAATAAAGCCACCCTAAAGGATGCTCAGAAAAAGCTACACAAAACCACAGCCTGCCAACCTCGCTGCGGGGAGCGAATCCGTAATGCTGGTGGCTCAGGATCTCGTTAGCGAGGCAGGGATGGTTCAGTGCCCCGAACCACATTTCCTCCCCAGCAGTTCAGCTCAGCTTCCAACGCCCGCAGACCAGAGTACGCGGGCACAACTCTGCCCTGTGCACTGATCTCAGCCTGCTCAGAGCCAGGTAAAACTGCTGCTGGGGCTCCTGTCCGTACCGCCTCAGCTCTGCGTGCTCCAGCAACACACTCCCTACAGAAGGAAGCCGCAACCACGGAGGTACGGAAGCAGATGCCTTACCTGTCGCTCCGACATGACGTACAGGTACTTCTGATCGATGGAGAAGGCCATGTCTCGAAGGACTGGGCTTCCGTCCTTGAAAACTGTCACCATTTCATACTGAATTCCACCATGGGGAGGACCATCTGCTCGGATCTGGAAGAAGCACAAAGAGATTACAGGTGATTTCATAGCAGCCAAATTCAGATTTTATTTCGGGGGTAGGGGTGAGGGGAAGGGGACAAGGTAGGAAAATGAATTTAATTCAAAATCTCAGTCTGCAACCTGGAAACAGAGCAAAGAGCTTGCAAGCAACATGAGGGCGCAGGAGGTAAAGCAAAGGCTCTTCCTCCACCGAAGTTGATGCGATTTCCCCAAACCGCGGGAAATAATGAGAAAGTTTTGCAACCCCAGAGGGAGACTGTCGGTGTACTATGACTGACCACAGGCATCCAAGAGTAACAAAGGTTGTGAACTTTTTAGTTTCCCTCCAAAATAAGCCTCAAAGACGACCACAAGACTCCACAGGCAGCACAACAAGGCCACGTTACAGCAGAGATTTTTTCTTTTTTCTCCAGATGCACAAAGAATGAGACTCAGACAACGCATCCACCTCTTGCTGCCACAGAAACTTCCTACAATACCACCTCTGACTAAAAATTTGGAAATGCTGCTGCCTTCCCATTACTTTCAAAGTCGCAAGGCGAACCCCATCCAGCCCGTAGTGCTGAGCGAGCAGAGAACGGCGGCCACATGGCCTGTTCAGTTTGACAGGCTCCCACCATCCGTCCACCTCACCGAAAGACAACTCCCTGCTCCTGCAGGAAAACCTGCCCGAGCTGTGACAAATCCCATCCCTGCCAGGAGCGGCTGCTGTTGAGGATATACCATCTCTTCCAAAAGTTAATAATTTATGGCCTTGGGGGCTGTGCAAGGGGAAGAGAGGAGGATAAACAAACAATTTACATTGTCTTTCCTACCAGGATTTGCATATTTGAATAGCCATTTGATTGCAACATGGTGTCTACATAGCTGAAAACACTGGCAACCATCAGGCAGGGAGACGAGAGCAGTCAGGCGAGCCAAGGGCTCGGTGGAGCCGCCGCCGGCCCCGTGGCTCGCAGCGACAGCGATGCTGTTAGACGGGGGCCAGGAACGCGCTCTGCGCACGGGGTGTCGTGCAGCACGTGCACGCTGCCCTGCGAGGAGAGGGACGCACGGGGACCGCCCGTCCCTGGAAAAACCTCTTATCACAAAGATGCCATCTGCTGCAGCCTCACGCCGAGCTGTCTTGCCGCATCCCGTTTTGCTGCTCAATTACTCCCTGCCTGGCTGCGGTACGGAGGAAGAGGCACGAAGAACTGGCTTTGGACAGGTCTAAGCCTTCAGAAGAGGCAGGATGGAGCAGCGGAGAGGGACGTCTATTTTTTCTGGTTCGTGTCCCAGTAGGTAAGAGAGCAGGCTGTTAAGCATCTTAAGATTTATCTGAGAAATGTGCCACCCCAGCTGGAAATACAAGGATATCTTCACACTCATAGAGGAGAGATGCTCCCCTGCACCCTCCTCCTGATAAATCCTCTTCTTGCAAAGAGCCCTGATGCCTCCTGCCATGTAGAGACATGTTGGGTACACAAACACATTTATTTTCTGGATTTCTCTCTTTTCTCCTTACCTTCTGAGTTTTGAGTGATATAAAAGAACACCAGGTGTGAATCCGAGTGGTCTGGTTTAACCCCCACAGCCAGATGCAGGGAGCTTCTGGCAGGATTACGCACACGACCCAAGCCTGCCTCAAAAGGTCTGAACTTTCAGAAAGGAAAATCCAAAAAAAGGCAGAAAGTCAAATCCTGCTTTAGTTACACCTGTGCAAACCAGGATACTCCATTGCCTTCATGAAATACTGAGAACTAGAGGCAGGTTAAGACCAGTATGAGACCAGTGCCTTGCTGGGTGTTGCAAACGTGAGCGAACCGCTCTGCCACCTCCCGTGGAGCCTGGACCACGGACAGAAGGACAAGGCTGCAAAATCACTGGAGGAATAAATAGCAGGGGCACACAGCCACTTCCACGCAAACACCTGATTAATGGCCAAACGGGAATGGAAACGCCGGACGTGAAGGATCAGCAGCCTTTGTGAAAAACAACTGTTTTTCAGAGTTCCCTCGGGGCACCGGCAGCTCGTTAAATTGAGCTTCTTTCTAGTAATGAGCTCAGACAGGGCTAATAAAGAGAGATACCACTGGACAAGCCTTGTGCAGGCCAACTCCAACTGGGAATTGCGGCTCTGGGCTGGAGACAGCACCATGTGCATGATGGCTCTTCCAGCCTGGACGAGTGCTTGGAGCTGTGCCTGGCACGGGTGTCTTGGGACACAGCGGGAGCCCTGCACAGGGTGCTGGGTGCTGCCTGCACCCTCCTGCCTCCCCCACAGGCAGGAGCAGCAGCTCGGGGTCTCTCACTGAGCCTGTCAAGGCGAGATGGCTCCGTGTTACTCAAAGACCACAGGACAAGATGAGAGCCCACCCTGCTGCTCTCCCAGCTCACAACGCTGCAGTGACTTACATCCCCCGGATATCCCCCAGCCCCGTGCCCAGAGCACAGTGCCTGAGATACACCCACTGACACCAGGATGCTCCACTACATCTCTTCCTGAGGGTCTGGTTTCCATGACAACAAATGATGATGTCAGATGAGAAGAACGATGATTCCTGTGAATGTGGAAGACGACAGGGATCATCTCCA
Source organism: Aramus guarauna (assembly GCA_013400195.1). Taxonomy (NCBI): domain Eukaryota; kingdom Metazoa; phylum Chordata; class Aves; order Gruiformes; family Aramidae; genus Aramus; species Aramus guarauna. Next base: position 818,433 of record VXBL01002384.1, on the reverse strand, counting down.
CGGCAGGAAGCTTCTTGTTGACATTTGGAGAGAGCAATAACTCTTCTGCCTGACTTACGGGTGCCCTTCCAGTGCCAAACAACTACTGATCCATCGCTGGAATAACCGCGTGGTACCAACCCTGCAAGTCTGGGTTCATCCCTGAGCCCAGGCTCCAGGCACAGCGATGGAGGAGAGGGAAGGAACAGGACGGGGCTGGGCTGCTGGCAGTTGTGCTTCTTGACATCCCCCTAACTCCACCGGTTTTTCTTCTCTCATGATGTGATGATGGGACACACGAAGGGTTTAGGAGAAACACACTGAGGGAAGCGGTGCAGGCTGGAATGGGTGGGAGCGCAGTGAAACAAGCAGCAGGCAGGTACAGGGAGAAGCACATCAGTGTAATGGAAACCAGAGGTGCCCAGGACCAGAGATATGTTCAGCCACCTGAGGCACAGCAGGGACCAGGAGGACAGACCACAGGCTCGTGCACACTTGGGTGCAAATCAGAGAAGTTGTTTGGGACAGATACAGCATTTTCCTCAATCACTCTTGACGGATATTTACAAATATGGTTTGAAAAGTGCCTAACGACATAATCTGCAAATCCAGGGCCAGCAGAACAGCCCACATGATGAGGCAGAGCACTGCTTGATTCAGGGGATTGCAGCCCTTCAAAGGCACTGCACAGATTTATGCGTTTAATACCCCCACAATACAGACTGCAGGCGTAAGCTCTGCATTATCTTAAGAGATTAGCAAAATACCATATTGTGTCACGTATATGTTGCAGTGTAGCACCCATGGTGATAAACGTATGAGCTGTTTGAGGATCTAATATGACAGGAAGCTCCAACATACCTATTGTACTAAAGTTTCTGTTCGGTATTTGCCCAGCCTAAGCCAAAGCTAAGATACATCTGGATTCCCTTCCAGTCCCTCCCAGCAGGCTCCCATTAGAAGACATTGAATCTCTTTGTAGGAACTTTCCATGATTAAATTACCTGTCTGTTTTCATTACGAGTGTTTCAATGAGGCTGACTCATGATGAAATGCCTGGTGCCAGAAAAAAAAACAGCTGAATAAGTCCATGCATGAAGGGACTGATTCCCTATCCCAGATTCTAGATGCAAAGCCACCGGTTAACTCCTCAAGAACCACAGCTTCTGCCCACATACGCAGGTGTCTGATGGGAGATGGGTCCCAAAGAACCTTGTGGTTGGCCACCCCGCTCTGCACGAAATGGCCCGTGGAGGCACAGGATGGGCTCCTGAAATGGTGCTCTTGGTCAGGAGGTGCAAGGCACTGGCTGAACACGCTTATCTTTGTATGTAACGGTGACAAAGTGAAAAGCCCAGTCAACCCTGGAGCTTTAGGACTGCTCATTTCATGTTATGATTTCTAGCCCTTCGGGGTGAATACTATCAAATAACATTGCATTTGTGTAAAATGGACGTTTTGAGTAGAACTGCATCAACCTGGGGAATGCGCACTGGAGCGTTACTGCATCTACTGCCTGAAATAGAAACCAAAGACAACAAGCAGCAGCCTTCATTGCCAAGGTGCATCTTTGCAGAATGGCGATTTTTTTTTTTTTTTTGCTATTTATGTCTGCACATCTCAGCTCTTGGGCATTTCCCATTAAATCTTCCCATAAAGCTCTAGGATGGATTTCTTGCTTCAGTGCCGGAAATTTAGCAGAAAGACTGTTACTGGCAGCAGGTTTCTGAATCAGGCTGAAGCACAGTATAGTTTAAATAGCCTTTCTCTACCTCTTTCTGTCCGTGGTTCTGTGGGGTCTTTCCTACCTAGACCTGGTACTAAAAGAAGTCTTCACAAGCAAGAGACTCAGCAATGCAAAAGTTCCCCAAAGACAGGACAAGACAAATAAATATCAGTCCAGATTTCCTGTGTGTGCCTTTGCCAAATACTCTTTGCAGAAAGGATTTAGTTTTGCTAATCCAACTTAATTAAACTGGGCTCTTCTACATTCACACCAGACAAAAAAGGAGGTGAGATGCACATTATGACCTGCCACTTTTGCTGTCCCCCTCACAAACATCCTTTCTCACAGTTTCATCTTGCAGGGTTACCAACGCTGGCGTCTGCGTGCTGCTAATGGTCTCGCATCACCTGCCTCACACCCAGAGAGAAAAAAGCACAGCAATCTCTAGGAGGGGACAATCTGGAATAGAAATTGCAAATCTCCATACAAGAAGTTTCCAAGAGTCCTTCAGACCCTATATGAAATTCTTCTGGGAGTAAAGTACCCCTCAGACTCCCTCCGAGCATTGCTAACATCAGCTAACTCTTGATGCTTGGGGAGCGAGAGGTTGGAGCCATTTGCAGGTCATTAATAAACCAGCGGGTAGCTGAGCAGTTTGCTGAGGATGGTACAGCCAGTCCCTAGCAGATCTGGGATCGGAATCTGCTACTGCAGATGCACGGGGCCCTGCCTGAACCACTGGAGAGCATCCCTCCCCGCGTCTCCATCTGGGGGAGGAGAAACCCAGCCCCAAGAACTGGCTTTCCCTGCACACACCTTCTGCAGGCAAGAACACCACGAGTGTGATTTAGCTCACTGCTCTCCGTGTGGGAAGTCTCCCCCTTGAAATTAAAGTGAAATAGTAATCCCATTAAGTATCTTTCCTTTAAATCATAGATATGTCCGTGAGGAAGTTAATGACAACCCTTACATGCACATTTAATTCAAATCAGCATATCCAATTAACTCCATTACCTGGAGGCTCCTTCATATCCCAGTCTCTTTCTCTCCTGTCACATTTTCTTTATGCATTTTTCCCAAATTAGGACAGAATACATCTGTCATGGGTGGGCATCACCTTTATTTTTACCCCAACGATAGCACGGGGAAGACTCGATAGATGGGTTCACTCCAGAAAGTCACGACGCTGTCAGGCTGAGTGGCTTGTAGCAAAACAGCTCCTCGAGACCAAATGATCTGGTCTCTGAGGGAGGAGAAAATCCATCCTTTCCAGAATTACACTGTCTGACTAAACATTAAATACACTCACTAATCCCCACTGGGGTTGCCCTTACAAAACTCTACAGGCTGAGCTGGGGAGAAAAATCAGTTTGGTAAAGAGCTTGTCACAGTGAGCCCTGCTAGCACAGAGGTGCTGGAGCTGCACTGCAACCGAGAGGGTTTTTCTCGAGCACTGCCTAACCGTACCGTGGCCATTCCTTAAATTTCCACAGACATAGATCTTTCTTTTATGAAAACAAAGGGGGCCTAGAGCAGGGCGGCTGCAGCCATCAGAGCGATGGGCAGCAGGTCCGGCCCCTGCCCCATGGAAGGGGATGTCCTGGTGGGACCAGCATCGAGCAGCCCATCGGCATCTCATCTCGTGCTGCCCCTGGACGCTGCTTGAAGACTCAATTTCAAGAGGCAGTAACGAGCGGCGCGTAAGCCGATGGCATTTTGGGTGCAAGCACCCGAACTCCCCCCATAGCTCCCCCCTGCCCTCCAGCACAGGTGACGCTGCTCTGCAAAGCCTCGGTGTTCAAATCCGCTGTTCGTTCTGAACTTCAAAGAGAACTGAAAGCCCCATCCAAGCAAACCCAGCCTCTCATCCCAACTTCTCCCTTCTGCTGCTGGCACAATACAGACAAAGCATCAAGGCAGAGTAAAGCTGAGACCGCCTTCTCTGCTCATGTTTTCTGAGTCCTAATCCCTTTTTTAGAGACATTTTCCTCCTCCGTTCCCTCCCTGTACTTAAGGGAAGCTCCAGGTGCAAGGAGACAGACCTCCTCTGCCCCTGTCTCACTTGGATCTCTGCTTTCCCAGTGGATTAAATCGCAGGTACCCTCCGCTCAGATGATCCCTCATTTCCAGGATCTGCAAACACCTTGCAAGCCTGAGGTTATACCTTCAAAAGGGGACGAGGGAGAGGGAAGCGAGCACCGTGCCACGGGTCTGGGAGTGGGAGGTAATGTGGGGTCTGCAGCGGCACAGCCACGACGGTGTGGGGGGAGCGGGGTGTGTTCGAGCCTGAGTTTATTCTGATCAGGCTTCATGACCCGAATTATTTATAGATCTGAGGTTTCTGTGAATTCAATACTCATGTCAAAAATGTCTCTACGTATGTGTCTTTCACACCCACATGTGTTTCCCATCTCTTCTGCTTGGGAAACGTTAGCTAAGTGTTCAAAGTCACAACCTGGGAATCTGCAGCTCCCCAGAGGAAGAGCAAGTCAGAGGAACCGCTGGGCTAATTGGGGAAGAGCACAGAGAAACCCCCCGGGGTCCCAGGCAGCTCTGCAGGGAGAGAGGGGTTGTAGTCTGCAGCACTGGCACCCACGTATGCCGCTAAGCACAAAAATGCCGACCCAGCAAACAAACAAACAAACCCAAATTAACTCTCACTTCCCTCATCTCCAGTGCTAAAGGTGGAGAATTGTTCCTACGAGCCAGGCTTTCTTCCTACCCCTGTGGGACAAGGAGGCTGTAAGCCTGCCCAGACTCGGCACGTGCAACTAAAACAGACACCTGAATGCTTCCAGTCTCACCATTTCAAAGAGTTTGAACCCATCTAGAGGGAAGGCAAGATAGGTTTTAAAAAACAAAACAAAGGAAAACCCACCCTTCCTTCTGTGCTAAAGCTCAAGCCACAGTCAAGAGGCTATCGTACCAAAGATCTCAGCCATTCCAGCAACCCCAGTTCCAGCAACTGTGTCCCCTGGCTAACGGGAACCAGTTGCAATACCAGCGTTCAAGGTGCTGGTTTGGGAGGCTGGGCACTCGGATCTGCCGCAGGAGAAGAGCTTCCGCGGACACGGTCCTTCCCGTTCAGAGCTGGAAAGAGGAGCTCGGGAGAGGAATCCCTTGCTGCCTCTCTGCTGGTTTCTGGAGGGGAGAGAAGCCAATGGCTGGGTCGAAGCTGCAGCTCAGACATCCTAATGGGTACCAGTACAAAACCTTAAAAGAAGCTTGCCACCAAAGCTGTTCCCTCTCTCCCTCCTAAGCCTTTACCTCCTTCTTCCATCCTTCTGCTCCCTCCACCCTTCTGGAGAGCTGATCCTCCAAGATAAAACAAGGAGGATGGTACAGAGGCACCATGCAGAGACTAATCAGCAGCCCCCATGTCTTTAATTTATTACTGCATGAGAGGCTCGTTTAGAACAAAGCTGCCAGTTCAGAAGATCATTCCTTTAAAAGACTTTTTATTTGAAAAGCTGTCAGCTCACACCTTGTCACAGCCCTACTTGCAGCAGCAGAACTTTAATAACATGCCACCTCATGCAAATGAGCTGCTAATTAATTAAGTAGTATTCTTCCGGGGATGGATTCATTAGAATCAAATTTGGCTGGCTGGGTTGCATTGCTTTGGATGGTGCTTTAAGTCAGCAGCATTGCTTTTTCCTTGAGTCCCAGCACTCGGGTGGATCCCCATCCAGAGGGAAGCTCTTTCGAGCAGGGTCAGCACGCCCCAGTGAATCGGTACAGAGCCACACCGCAACCCAACCACTTCACAGCACAGACCAGACCTAGCTTAGCTAAGAATAGCAGCGAGATGAAAAAAAAAAATAAAAATGATTGAATGAAGTGCCCAAAAGATTGGCTTCTCTCCTATTCAAGAAAACCAGTGCAGAAGAGGGCCCAATTCAAAAGCAGGAGGTAGAGACTATTAACTCAGAGGGCTCCAGGGATCAGGCTGCCAGGCAGGGAACACTGCAAAGGAGCAGTGCTCTTTTTTTGGAGCACTTGTTGCAAAGAGACAATTGCTGGGGGTTCAGGGCTATCAGCCTTGCACCTTCCACCAGCATCAAAGTACAACCCATTAAAGGCAGAAACACTCGAGAGCATCCTGTGGATTTACTCCCTGGAAGGAGGACAGCTCGGGGCATGTCTGCAGCATGGTACAAAACCTATTCACTTCTAATTTGTCCCCTAATAAAGAGCCACAATGTGCAATGACTTCCCTTTTCTTTTGTTCAGCATAAGCACCCTTCTCCCTTTACGTTCCAGTATTATTTTTAAAGAGATGGCTCAGTGCTTCTCTGGAAAATGGGAATCATTAAGTTAGCAGCAGTTTGCTGCTTGCAGGCTTTACATTTTGGCACTGAGCAAGGGAATCATCAAAGAGACTAAGCGTTGGCCTCCAAGAGAAAGGAACGAGGTAGGTGTTGCTGTATCACAAGGCACTGCACGCTAAGCTTTCTGCAACGTGCTCCTTCAGCCTCTGCCATTCTTTCCTCGATTTACCCCTGCGTCTCCTGCTTTGTGTGGCTTTAATCCAGCTCCTTCCCTTGCAGCTGGGAAGCAAATGAAAGCAAAGAGGAGCACAGCTCCAGGAACAGGCAGAGGGTTTTAGGGTTTTTTTTGCTAAAGCATCCCCTTCTACAAGGTGCAGTCTTTAGCAGGGATGCACAACCAGGTTAGCTGGGTGCAACAGGACAGGCTGATCCCACTCTGCCCTCTGGGTATTACAAATACAAATTACAAATATTATTATCATACACAGGCTTTTTCCCCCTCTTTGCCCGGAGCCCACAGCTGGGCTTTGTGTTAGCAGGTGCCCCAAGGGTCTCGCGAGCAAGGACAGAAGAGAGGCACACCTCCACGTTTGCTGCCTGCAGGACACATTTAGTGATGGAGGGAGTTGCAAGTAGCATTTCGGGGAGCGAGCGATAGCCATAGTGAAGGAAAATGGGACAGGGTGCTGAGCCTCTTTAAGTCTTCTGCGACCGACAGAAAACACGAGCAGAAGCGCAGAGCTGGTATTATTTAGGGCGATGGAGGTACTGGGTATCTGCTCAGAATTGCTTGTCACATACCATTTGCAGCTCTTCACCAAAGTCCCCAAAATAGCACTGTATCTGTGTTATCTATCCACACCTCACCTGTGCCCTTCCAGCTGAATAATCCTCCACAGCTCGGTGTCAAGCTCTCCCCCTACGATCATCCTCCTACAGCAGTACATTTCACAGCTGAAGGGATTGGTCTTGCTTAGTTTGGTTTGCTGACCTTCAGTGGCCATGTAAAATGGAATAAAAAGCCACTTAGACAAGATTGTCTAATGCGGAGTTTGCTCTAAACGAGCGGCAGTGAGTCGTGCTTCTCCCCAAGGAGGAAAAAAACTAAACGACTGTCAAAAATTGTCACATGAAAACCCTGCTTTGCCCAAGTCAGGGCTTCCAGCTGATCAGGTGGGAACCAGAAAGTTCCTCAGGAAATATTATTCTCTTTCCTTTTCGAAAACATCATGTAAGTAATATGTTTCAAATGACTTAGACTTCCTGCCCAACACCTCCCGGGAACGCTGCAACACAAGCCAAACTGCAAGTCACTAAAGGCCAAAACCCAGAAGGAAATAAAAGAATCTGAATTTTGTTATCTTTTGGTTTTACAAACTCAGGGAGAACTCCTACCTGGTAGTTTTGCAACGCTTTAGGTCGGACAGGAGTGATCAGGTGAAGGAGGAGGCCGTGCATATTTTTGGTTTTGCTTGTGCATGCAGAACCAGTCATGTGTTACTGATCAGATCTAACCTTGCTCGGGCAGAGGATGTGAGAAAATTACAGAGCACACAGCTTAGCTTAAATCCCAGGAAATGAGGCTCTCCCACATCGCCCGCTGCTCTGTCCCAGGCACTGGCCAGCTGGGGGGAACACCATACACCCCTGGGTTACAGCCGCTGCGGACGCCCAGCAGGTGGGCAGAGGTGCGGATAGGAAATGGTATTTTCTAGCTACGAGATGGGCCGGAGCACAAAGGAGTCAAAAGCTCTCGCCAGCCGGTGGCTGACCACCGTGTCTGCGCACAGGCTGAATGTTACTGATGCAACAGCCTTGCGAGCGAGGTCACATAAGGACGGGCAGAGCCACAGCCAAACTGGCACTGCCCCATGGCTCCCGAGGACGGCACCGCGGGCGGCCGTGCCGACAGAGCTCTCGGCTCTCTCCTCTTCCCTGTGCACCGCAGCAGCTCGGCTCATCGGTGTGTAACTACCTCCCAGGGGATACAGGCTCTGCGTTTGGGTCCTGTTCATCACCGGACATATGGGAGCTGGAGCAAGCGTGGTTTCATCAGGCAAGGCAAGAGGCACGACGAACTGCTGGGCTGGCACTCTGCTCAAGGACGTTTTGCTTACACAGGGCACTGTACTGGAAGTATGGAAGCTTCCTGATAGGATTCAGACAAGTATAAATCCATGGGAGCTGAATCTCTCCTTATGCTTTCCTATCTGCTCATTCACGCTCGGATCTCCCGGTCTCCAGCAGACGGAGGCACTTGAGGTAGCTCACGTTCCCGGCATGCACGGCACATGCTGAGCGAGACTGCTCTTGCCCCTGTGAGCTGCTTCCCAAATGCTATTCTGGGGCAGATCAAGGATAAAATAAAAATAAATAAATCTCTGCACTGTAACTCACTAAGCCTTCGGCATATGCCCTTTCCAGCATCTCAGAATGAATCAGCAGATAAGGAGATGAACTGAATAATCTGAATAATCTGTATATGAAACACATGTAATGCTGCTCAACGCTGTCTTGAACGCAGCAGAGAGATTGCTGGGCTCAACGTGCACATCCGTCCCCGTCTGAGGAGAGTCAGCGCAGCTATCGGGCACCCGCCGCAGACCTGGGACGGCGTAACACACCCTGCTGTGCATCAGGCGAGAGGAAGGAAAGGAAGAGGCTGGTGGATGGATCAACTCTCTGGTCCTCAAATGTCCAAATTCAGAGTTAAAGGGAGGGATGCAGCCCTGCAGAACAGCACTGAGCCGCAGTGCCCGGAGCGAAGCTTCACCCCACTGCTGGCAGCACCACCCAGGGACAGGCGGGCAAGGAGCTCTGGGCTTGCCTCTTCACCTCGTTCACAGTGAAAAAAGTCACAAAAGAGGCAAATGGATGTGGCCAAGACCATGCCTTCTGCACACAGTGTCCTTGGTGGCATGGCATGGAGTCATTTCAGCGATGCCGCAGCTTTTCCTCTGGAAGTCACACATCCATCGGCACGTGAACACGAGAGCAGCCACGGTAACACAACACGGGGTGACCCAGGCAAAACACGCCAGCAACATCAGACCTCTCCAAACTGGGAGGAGGGAGGCAAAGAGGGGCCACAGCTAAAGGGCTGGAACTGAGGAAGATGGTGTTGTTGTGTACGAGCAGCACATCGCTCCACAGAGCAACCCTGAATTAGTCCAGCAGGAACCGACCAGCCCATGCCCGGTTTCGTGCTGAAAGGTTTTGCTTGTAATTTCCTCTGCAAGACGAGGTGGGGCGGCTCTGCCCTAGAGCTGTGAAACACCACACTAGAAGGACGGAGGCAGCTCTTCCCCCAGGCCCCTGCTTTTGTTCACACACCACCCAGCACAGCTAATCCCTTATCGTGCCCGTGGCCCAAAATCAACATCATGAGATAGGTTCAGGCTGGGGTCCACGGATGGGAGAGACAAAGCTACACCACATTACTGCTTTCGCCTCCATAATTGACCTGTAGATAAACACATGGCTTCCGCCTTAATCCCCTGCAGCCTCATGAACATCAGCCGCGCTAAATTTTTCATGTAATTAAGAGAAAAACCCTAATCCAGTGTAATTAGCTCCCTGATTGCCAACGTCAGGCTGAAAAGCACTGTTTGAACAGCAATTCAGGTCTAGCTGGGTAGGCAAATACTGTGTGTGTGGTTCAGTAATTTAACACTGAAACAACTCCTCCTCTGCTGTCCTTACAGGCTTGCTTTCCTAAACAGTACTAAGTGGTTTCGTGACTGCAATAGGCCTGATATCCCTGAAAATGCTGTTCCACCAAGCTCCGGTTACGTCCCTGAAGGGCTGGTCATGAAACAAGTCAACCAGTTCCCCGAGAACCACACCAGTTGCTGATTTTGGAGTGGTCCCCCTACCCCATCTGCATCCTTAAGTAATTGCCACCAAGTTATTAAGACTATACCACCCCTAACTGCCTAACATCAGGATCTGATAGTCACAATTAAGACCCTGATGGAGAAACAGTCTCCATCCAGCTCGGCACTGCCACCACGACGTACGGGAGCTGGAGGCGATAGCAAAGCTTACACGGATTTTTACGGTGTCGGTCAAAAGTCATCCCGGCCACTGAGCCTTTATGACCTACAGTGGTATTTTTCTTTTCCATTCATATACACGAAGGTAAAATTTTAAGAGTAGAATGTTAGAAATCTGGGAAGCGGAAACAGATGGGAGAGGAATAGAGAACGTGGATGTACGTGCCAACGGAGAGGCAGGGAAACCAAGAAAGCAAAACTAGAAGATACCTTCGTTTAACCATTTAATCCATCCCCCAGCAAAAAAGGAAAGGATCTGAACTACTTAAGCCACTGTGCAATATTTGTTGTCTTTTAAAAACTCACCTGTGAGAGAAATTACAGACTACTCCAGTTCTCAATTAGTTATATCTTTCATCTTCAGACTTGGTATCAGACAGTCTCCTGCAATACAGCACTAGAAAGTGATACTGTTCTGGGAAGTATTTGTTGGGGTCTCTCTCAGGAGGATTTTAATCCTCATCCCATGCTATGTTACAAAGGTTTTGTGGTTTTGGTTGGCTGTTTTTAGAAAAAAGGCACTAGCTTCTGTTTTGCTAGTTTTGGTTAACATTGCTGTAGCGGCCAAATTTCTGTGCCTGGGAGACTGCAAACCAACCAGCCCGCTTTCTGTAAGGAGAAGGCTGAAAACCATTTCACAGCTTCATCTTTGCAGACAGAATTCTTACAGAATACTTGTTTATACGCTGTGGCAGGCGAGAGCCGACCCTCTATGTTTCTGCAGCTATTACTCTTCATCCTGACAGAGGCCACGGGCAGACGAAAGGCTGTGCCCGGCTTGGCCCGTGTTTGGGCTCCAGGCTCTGGTCTCCCCAGCACTGCTCCTCTCTCCCCTCCTCATCACACGGATGGTCTGTAAACAAACCAGCAGCGAGCAGAGCAAGCTGCTCCTTTGTATCAAAGCCAGGGCAATTTCTTTATACAAAAATGAGCGAAAATTTATCAACTCAAAGCTCCTTTTAAAGAGAAACCCCTAAGGACAGCGAGCCTAGATGCCTGCTTGCATTGCATTGGTAAGCCAATTCCTCTTTCTCCCTCCCTTCAAACATACATTATTTTCCAAGGAAGGCACTGTAGATGAACTATCGACTGCAAACAGAGCCTCCTGGTTGGATGGCATCACATCAACATGGATTTAAGTGAGCAGCAATGATACGGCGCAGTTTGGTGCTTTGCCATCGTTCCCTTTACGCAGCAACAGCACTTCAAGCCAAGCAAACGACCTTCTGCTTAAACGCCTCTCAGAGGACCTCCAGCCAGCGAGCCCATCTCTCGCAGGCGCCTGGCGACCACGTTTCAAAAGGCAACGCTAGAAATCGCACATCTCCCTCCCCTTCCCCGTGGCTCAGGAGGTGGGAACCTGCAGGGCCATCCTGAGCGGCACTAACCACCCCCAAACCTGCAACGTGTTCACCCCTTCCCTTGCTGACCACGTCAAACACACACGGGGACGCTTTTGCTACCGTGTTCCAGATGGTGCGTCGCATCTGCACACTGTGGTTGTCAGTGGTCACAGCGATCTGGGTGTATTACATTTTTCTGTCTCACAGTAATTATCCCAGCTTTTAGTCAGCTTTGGGGAAATTCTTCCTGCCAAAACCCCCAGTATCAAATACCAGCGACACATGAGTGTGTGTTGACTGGTCTGTGGTCTCTTTGCCTTAGATCCAACAAATTCTTCTCTCCGTTGGCCATGCATTCCCAAAGCAAGGCATCTTAAAGGTCTGCGGAGAGTGGCTAGCTGGTGAGAAGAGCTGTATGCAGCTGCTCTAGGGACTGGCTGCTTTTTTTTTTGCTCACTTTGCCCATTGCACATCCAGCAACGTACAACTGGGAATGCAATCCCAGGTCAGCCTGGGAGGAAGCTGGGACTGAGATGCCAACTGGGTATATGCAAGAGCCACCCTAGCATCTTCTGCTACTGGCTCATATGCAATAAAGCTACATCAGAGCTACATCCCAGTGAGCTGGGTATTTTCTCAGCCACTGTTTAGCCCGAGGGTGGTGGAAGCATCTCCAGACAGACTCAGGAGTCTCAGGAGTCTTTGCATTCGTGTTAATGAGCACTGGCAGGAGATCTGCAGCTAGTCGGTCAGAAGTGTCGGGGGGCGGTGAAGGGGGCAGAAAGAGGTGTTGGAAGGAAAGGGAGCTGCTCAACTTCACCCATAGGCAGCTTTTAAGTGACGCGAAGGACAACGTTGGGTCGTGAGGCTACCAGCTTCCACCGTCCTACCCCAGCACCTGACGTTTCTAACAAGGTAAGTTACTGAATTGCTCTCACTAAAATCAGACCAGGCATCAAACATTTCTAAAGCTTTTAGAGTAAGAGCTATAAACTGAGCCAAAAATCCCAAGAGACAGAACTGATATGGAAAGCTACCTTCCAGGACAGATTTTCCCAGAGACTGAGTGCTGGTAACCGCAGCAGCCTCTTTGCAACTATCGCACCGCTGTTTATTATCAGAGGAGCTGAGCTACTTCTTGCCTTTCTCTTCCTATTGCACCAGAATTAACACAGTCCCCTCTCCATATCCATACATCTGCTTAATGTAATCTGCTAATGATTTCAGGCCTCATATTTTGTCAGTGTCATGATTTATGAGTTATGTCATGGTTTGCACTCAGCTGCAAAGAAATCTCTAATTTTGCTGGTGTTGGAGTCCTATGGCCTGGCAATTTCAACACTCCAGGTATTTCGCTGTCTGTTCCTGAGTTTGTGTTTCTACAGGAGCAGAGCGGGAAGCCTGGCTGGGAGCTGGGTCCTGTTCTCTGCATCTTGGAGCCCTGCGATTTCTGACTTACCCAAACGGCTGAGCCAACTTCCAAAGAGTGTGTTCCTGAGAGGTTTTATGCCTTGAAAATTTATTCTAAAGCAGCTTCAAAAACTCCATTTCCATTATTAATATGACTTCTTTCATCAGAGTCCAGTTATCTTTTTGCTTTCTATTTCTCTCTACCCTTTTATTGTTTCCCCAAGCACTTCTACAGGAATGCTACCAAAACCCAGACCAGGCGACCGCAACATCTACCCGCTTTCTCCTTACCACGTGAATTTATTTCTATCAAAGCTTCCTTCTTGAATCGAGTTTTCCTCCTTTTAATTCCATCTGTATTTAATCCCAGACAGACACAAACAACAATCTCAGCTCCCTAAGGCCATCACCTTCTAAATCAGTTACAGCCAACTCCAATTAGCAAGCAAGCAACATGAGCAGCTTCGTACGCTCCTCTGTCTTTGGGAACGAGCCAGCCCAGAAGGTCCTTTTCCCCAGACTGTCCCCTTTTTCCTTCTGAAGAACTTGCACCGTCATTAGAGGCGCAGGCTCTGCAAGATAAAACACGCTCGCCTTTGCTTTTGCCATCACGGAAGAGCCAGGAAGGATGCTCTGCGGCCTCATTAACACCGTTTTGTGCTTCTGTGCTCCTGCACCTGGAGGCTACCTGCACATTCAAGAGTTATAAGAGGATCCCAAAGCCTCTACAAGTGCTAAAGGGAAATTTTCTTGGTTGCTTTAGCTTCGCTCTTAACCTGCACTTGAAACAGCTTCTTCATAGCCTCTCTAAGCCATGCTGCCGGAGAAGCAGCGACGCCAGGGCTGTGCGGGCAGCAAGCCTCTCTCTTCTCAGGCCATGAGAGCATCTCTCAGACGTACCCTGGAGAGAGACCACCAGCCCTCAGTGGAGCTCACCGCGTTCGACAGAGGAAGCGCAGCAGCCTATGGGGTTATTATTTCTTAAGCGGATTGTGAATTCACTGTCTTCAAATTGCTTTTAACTTATTTTGGTGAGGGGAAACCTGCACCAAGCGTGCCGGCAGGCAGGGGCAGACTCGGCACTTTAACTCAGCAGACAGCTCTCCCTCCATTAGTGAGCTATTTTGGGCAATGATTTCAAATGAAAATCTGTATTTTATTAATTATGCGTCTGCTTTGCTGCTGAACTCTTTAATGTGTTTCCCAGCTGTATCAATGTACAGCCATCAAGGAAGCCATTAAATCTAAACGCCCTGAGTGTGCAGCATTTCTGCTGGGACACACTCGCCACCGGGGTTAGCCCAGACGTGCGAGGCTTCAGCCAAAGCTGCCGTCTCCCCTTACCTGCAGGAACATCTCCCATCCCACCCAGTGGGAGCAAAGCAAGGAACATTGCGGGACTGGAGCGGAGGATGTGCCCTGACAAACCCGTCAGGATGGTAAATAATTGCAAAGCAAAGTCCATCTGGTGACGCTGCTGGGTTTCTCCATCTTTCACGCCGGTTGGCAAGAAATGCAAGGAGCCAGCTCCGGCGCTGCTGGGCTTCAGCTTAGCATGCTGCCAGCAGCTGTCAAAGAGAGAAGATAAGGATGGGAGCGAGAATCATTTGCATTGCTGCAAACTCTTCCTCCAGTCTCATTTGCTAGCCTCAGCGTCTGGGCTAGCTCTGCGCTGACGAGTCCCTTGTATTTATCCGCTCATCTCCTGTTGCACGTACGCACCTCTTCAGCAGCTGGGAAAAGGATTTCCCCAATTCATGCCTTTTCCTACCACGAAGGGATATTAGAGGGAGCGGCGTCTGCAGGCAGGCAGATTTATTCACCTGTCCTAACTGGCAAAACTGATTGGGTTTGACGGACATGCAGGGATGTGCAGATGCATTAATGACCGGTTTAGCATGGAAACCGGCAAAGCAGGGCATCTCACAGATGTTATTAGGAGTTTATTTAAAGCAAATTTTATAGCTGTGGAGAACGTATTAGGTCAGCAACCTCAAGAAAAATCACTTCAAGCTCCTTTTCTAACAAATACATAAATTGTAAAGTAAAATAAAAAAAAACCCCACCTCCCCCCAAAAAGTGCAACGCAGATAACTCTACAAACCAAATTCTTTGCTGCTGAGATGACTTCATCTCTTGGATGAAAGTTAAAGAGGTCACCAGCATATGGAAGCAGAAAGGGCTGAAACGCATCAACCCTACCCAGCCCAGCCCCGCACAGCCCATCCGTGTGGATCCTGCGCTGGCAAACCAGCCGTTCACGCAACCTGCCTTCCCCCGCCAAGCGAGCCATTTAAGTCATGTTATTTTAGAGCATCCTTGAGACAGAGCAGCATTAATGGGCTCTACTGTCTGAAAACTGCTCCTGCTTAGACACCCGCAAAGCTGAGCAAGAGAGGCACAAGGCTAAAAAATGTTCCCTCTCAAGCAAAACAGACTTGCACTTGGATTGCACAGAAATTAAAGCAACAAAAGGTCTCTGAAGCCAATTGCAATATAACTGAGAAACAGGCTCGTCACTTTGTACATCCATCTGGCAAGGACATACTTTCCATTTCAGCAAGTGCGAGAATGGGTGGACAGCAAAGGGAAATGTGAAAACAGCAAAGAAACAAGAAGAATGAAAACCTGCGGGACAACACTGCTACCCTGTTATGAATACTGTACGTCTATTCATATGAAAATCCATACGGCTGCTACTGTTGCATGCACTCTTCTTACACAGCATGAAATTAAAATTCCTCTTCAGTATCATATTGCCAGCACTACAGAGCAACTTTAGAGTAAGCTAGCAGACAATTTATCCTTTGGCTTCCTCAGACGGGCTTGTGCTGGGATTGAAAGCCAGTGGGGTGAGGGAGACAAGTCTATTGCCCACGGTAAAAAATTCTGCTTCCAAAACAAATCCCAGAGAAATATTGCTGGCCTAGAGTCTGACTGTTGGTGCTAATTTCACAGTGCAGTTTCACATGCGTAATTCCCCCCAGGCCCCCCTGCCACTTTCCTTCTTATCTTCCCAGAACAAACTCAACATGCAGGCTAATTTCAAGGAGTGTTTCACCCAGAGTCCAGCCAAATGTCAGTGGATCTGCTGGAAATGCAAATTGAGACAACCATGCAAAAGAGGAGGGCTTATAGATTGTGCATAAGGGCAACAGAAGGCAAATAAAAGCTGACAGAAAGAGGTAGGAAGGAACAAATCTCCCGTCTCAAGTTGTTGATCATTTGCACACGTGCTCAGCGAGCAAAGAGAGATTTCCAAAAACATACAAATCCCATTGATTTTCACTGCTAAATTGTCTAGGTGGCTCTAAAGCCCACACGCTCCTAAATCAGCGTCTCGCATTCACTCGCACCATTCACATCCGCTTCGCAGGGCTGTAAACTCCAACGGAAGGCACGAAGCAGCAGAGACCTGGTGTTGAACTGCTGCAAGCAGAACTGGGGAGACTGGGAGTTTCCCAACTGCAAAGAGCCATGGAGCTGTCAAAAGCAATCGCAACTTTCACAGAAAGCGTTTTATTTTGTGCTTTTGAGAAAGTCGGGATAACTGCGGCTCCCTGAGATCATCCGAGGGGACAAACCGAGGAAAAGGTACTGGAGACGGGAACTTGATGAGCTCAAATCCAGCCACAAAATTTTTCAGACACAAGCAAATTCATGAGAAGGTTTGCTCATTATGTATGCAAAGAAACAGCAAGAAGAGAGAATCTATACTGTGTGTCGTAACATGATACAGAATTAATTCCCCGAGGTTACAGAATTCCTCGTAAATCGCAAATGGGACGGTATCTACTGTATTATATTTTATCACACTTTCTGTCAAAATATCCCCTGCAGGGAGCCTTTTTGACGATGCTATCACAAGCAAAGCGTTATTTGGGGAGGAAGATTTGAACTAAACAGCAGCAAACTATCAATATGTTCCTTGCGAGACTGCTAGAGAGAAAACCCCTTAGAGCAGTGTTAGTGGTGCCTAACGTAGTGCAGCTCTTTCTTAAAGAACGCCGTCTTCTATTTAGTTTTACTAACAGCAACACTAACACAAGCTGGCTGCTATGCCTCAACATGCCCCTGAGTCCCCGAGGACTTCACAAAACCCTTCACAAAAGCATCCGACAAGGAAAACTTTGCCCGTAAAGCGCGGCCACCTCTCAGGCGATACAGGGCAATGGCACGTTACACGCTCCGACTCGCAAACCCCAACCGTCATCGCTCTGCCGTGCAGAGCAAAGCGAGGGCAGAGCTGAGCTCCGTCACGGCACTCCAGGATATGGAAGTTGGGTTCCTCCATCCTCTCCATCGCCAGCCTTCGACAATGACGGCCGGCCTCTCCGCGCAGCCAGCTGAGTGCTTCCGCTTCGGTAGGCTCCGCACTTTTGTAAGGCGCTACGGCGTTTTTGGCAACCGCTGAACTGGAAGGAAAAGGGTCTGATTATCTCCTCCACCACCTCAGTGGTGACCCAGACCAGTGACCCCTTTCCTGTCACTCTACATTTGCTCTGGATGTTTTACACAGGGAAGGGGCAAAGCCTTCACAATTGATCCAGGCTGCATCCATAGGCTCCGTCTTCTGCACATGGCACGGAAGGCAGATGGTTTGTTTATCGCGTGGTTTCAGCTCCGTCTCTTGCTCAGGGGCTCGTGATCTACGTGCCCGCCTTAGAGGAGTGATATGGGAGGCAATGCCGAGGCAGCAGCAGTGGGGTCGGTGGAGCAGGACCTGCTGAGAGCCCAGATCCAGCACAGGCTGGGCAGTTTTCATCCAGAAAAAAAAAGCTTCTTCACTTCCACTGCCTGCTTAAAAGCCAGCCAGATAACACAGCTTCCATTTTGCTTTCACTATCCAAAACCCTGCCATCCTCAAAAATCTTTAAGTGCACCCTGAGCTTCTGAGCTACATAGCAACAGCAAAAACCAGCCAGCTGCGACAGGAGACATCCCACAGCTGGGTGGGAAGAGCAGATGAGCAGCGAGACCACCTCCTCCTTCCACAGCAAGCGCCCAAAGTCTTTATGACTACAGAAGATTATCTCCAACTTCACAGTTCCATTGTGGACAACAACATGCAGCCTTTGTCTACGGACTTGTCTGGACCCACTGACAGCAGCTTTGTCACTTTAACATGAGCCTCCCCGCGTTAGGGACATCGATCAAGGCAACTGCCTATCAATCAGCTGGCACTAACCTACTCTGGCAAGACACTTGGGAGGATGTTTCCCATGCACCACAACAAGCCTTAATTATTTACATCTCTGCAACTTTTTCAATTACTTCTTCGTCAGGGAGGCAACACGCCCCGTTGTGCAGAGGGACATTGATTACATGGAGGAGAAGCAGGGATAAGGGGAGGTGAAAGGTGTCATTAGCCCAAAGCACCGTGCACTCCTTTAATGAAGAAATAAAAGCAGCTTGGTTGTTTGGAGGGGTGGGTGTTAGAGAGCCCTGTCTTGTCCCACATGCGGCACTGCTTCCCTGGGCAGCATCAGGACCCCCCGCAGCAGGAGGGCAGCCGTGGCCGGCAGCCACCCTGCCCGTCCCTCGCAGGGCAATGCCTCCCTGCCTGCACACAGCACGAGGGCACGGGGAGCAGGTCAGAAGAAACTTCCTAGGACCTCCTGTCTGCCTCGGTCCAGCTTTGCCTGCACCCAGCCGGTGGCTCCAACCGTTTTCAATGACGCATTTAAGCCCAAGACTTTGCCACGGATGGTGACTTTGCTTCCAGGTAAAAACAGCCGCACTGGGTGTAGGTCGAGAATGAAAACTGGCCTGAAACGACTTGCTGCTGTTCTCTGACATTAACCCTGACTCCCGGCTTGGCCTGCAGCATCCACGTGGCATCCAAATCCCCCAAAGTTCCCTGGTCCTGCCTGATGCGAGCAGAGGTTTGCCAGCCCTTCCACACAGAGATGCACTCACCTCTAGCTCAGCCTAGCGGGACCAGATTGTGTGAAAAATGAAAGATAGCCATCTGGATTCCCCACGGTGAAGACAGCCAGGAAAGTTTCTGGAGAAGGCACCATTCTGTGGGAATTTGCAGAAACGTCCCTGCAGCAGTAGCCGCCGGTGCCAGAGGAACGCGGGGCATCGTGCAGCGCAGTGGATTGCTATACAAAGCCTTTGCCCATGAAACCACTGGCTTCAGGCCAGTCCAGACTGGAGGATGCTGCTGCTCTGACAGTGGTTCGGTAGTCTGTGTGATTTCGGGATGGGTTCGCATTTAAGCCCTTCCTGATGTTTCAGCCACAGGTGAAGGACAGAGGTCTTGTCAGGGATGGGACAGCTTTTCCTCTGCAACAGGAGAGAAGTTGGGGGCTGCGACCTTCCAACCCAGCCCCAGCAATCACCTTTGCATGCCCTTGGGCACATCACCGTGTCCTCCTTTTCCAGTTGTAAAACAGACGTAAAGTTTATCCTCATTTCCATACTAGTACGTGCTTTTTGGGGCTGTGTACAGGGAACAGCCGGCACCGTAGTGGTGGAGGGATTTGCAGTGTATTACTGCAGTATAAATAAATAACGCACAGGTCCCTGCTGATATCTGAGCAAAAAGCTTGAGCAGAAGAAGGCAAAAGGAGGCGTGAAAGAGGAGCTTGCACAGGTGCTTTTTACGCTCTAGTAAAACTGCAGTTCCCTATGCTGAACGTATTTTAAAACTAAAGTAGCAGTGGTCAAGCCCTGATCTCTCATCCAAGAAGTTGTAGAGCAGTTGGGAGACACAGGGAGAAACCTGCAGCTTTAAATCCGGGAAGGCCAATAAAAGCAAACCGAACAGGAAACCTAAAGGAGTCGGAGAGCAGTGCAGCTCCCAGATTATTACCCAGATGCTATTTCAGCAGGTCATCTGCGCTCCACTTGCTTTTCCCAGCCTAAATAGTTGCAGCTTTATCGTCTCCCTATCCTGTTGTTGAGGCTGCTGGGAAAGATCTGGGGGCTCAGGATGCGTGAGGCTGGAAGCAGAACCACACAGCCAGGCTCATGTGCAGGACACCAGGGCCCAGGGCAGTTGCCGCTGAAGCCTGTCCTGTCCCAGCCGTGGGGTGCCACCACGAAGCGACACGGAGCAATTCCTCAGGACTTGGCCCCCGCGTTTCTCTCCAGCCCATTTCCCAGCTGCTGCCTGTCCCCGCAGCGAGCCAGCACGCAGCACCCGCCTCTGCTGTGAACCCACGCCGCGCTCGGGGCCGGCAACACCACCACCAAGTCTCAAACAAACCAGCTTGGGCATCAGCAGAGATGGCAGAGCTCCCAGCAAAGGCAGCTGAGCCCAGGGGGGCGGATGGGGCAGCCCCCAGCGAGGTCTGGGCAGGGGACTGGCCAGGATGCTGCTGCACGTCGGTGGTGGCACGGGTCCCCCACGGACACCGGGACTGGGACCCACCTGCTGTCTGACATGCTGCTGCCAAAGAGAGGATCCAACACCTCTTTAATAAATTCATCAAAGTATTTTTAAATTAACTCCGGCACACTTTGTATCGCCTGTGCTCCCACTCCCGGGAGCGGCTGTAACAGACCTGGGTTTTGGTATATAATTAAATATCAACACATGTATCCTGTGCTCAGCACAGTTTCTGTATTTGCTTGTGTTAATTGGGATGTGAGGTAAAGCGTCTCACAGCAGAATCCTACGTGCTTCCAGACTTATTTTTCTTAAAGATTTAGACAGTCAAATCCCATCTGTCCATGCTCCACCTTCCTCTCCAACTCCTCTTCCCAAAAAAAGATACTGCCTGGCATTTCATTTCACCACCTCCTGCTCAAATTAACTCCCCTTTGATGGAGCAGTCTTCGCTGACATCCCCCTGTCACACATGCCCCCCTCTTGGGCACATCTTTTCTGCAGAAACCCACAGCCACGTCTCTCCCTTGCACGCTCGCCTGTGCCGAGCCATCTCCCCTGCCCACCAGCGTGGAGCACGGGGAACCACGCACACCTATATACGTGCACGTACGCGCGTACTTGGTATGATAGGTGCAATTTTGAGCAATTTCCCTGCCAGTCTCTCTGCAATCTCATGTAATCTCCCCCCAAAAGGGATCAGAGATCCCATGGTGTCTTTGCTTGGCCATAAAGAATGCAAATCACATCCCCCGATGGTTTTGAATAATGCAGAGGAGAGCAGCCAGCAAAGCCCAGGAAGGTGGGGTGTCTGCTCGCTGCTTGTTAGCTCACGTTTGTGGTTACTCCGGCTCTGCGTTAGATCAGAGATGCACAAAGAGCTTCAGCAGTGGCTGAGCAAGGGAAATAATTTGTTTAGACCATCCGAACTGCCAGCTTCCTGCAGGTCCTGTATTTAAAGCTGCTAGGGACCTGTCAAAAGGTGCCCTGTGGGGTTTCGTATTCAAATGGTCTCACCAGCGCCATGGATGACGGCTCCTCCGACTATCTGTGCTAGTGCAGGAAAACAACACTCAGCAGGCCAGGTTTGGGGTTTGTCCCCTGTGGGGGCCAGCCACCGAGGCTCAGAGGCACTCAGGATGGCAACGTGGAGTAAAGGCTCCCTGGGCCGTATCTCACCCGGAGGATGTCCCCCTGCTCCCACCAACACCAGCCCCGTGCACGTCAGGCCAGCTCGCCTCTTCCACATCCCATTTATCTGCATATGCCAGAACCCACAGCTTAATGTACAGTTCTTGGGGGTGGAGGTACAGAAAGGTAAAACATGAGCTGCAGTTCTCCTGGCACTACCAAACACCAGCTAGAATTCAGCCCAGCGAGTCCATGCATTAAAAATATCTCTTCCTCGTAACACAAACCACAGCTATTTAACAGTCCAGTTGGCAATTTCGCAAGAGCATTATAGCTCAAACGCTTCTCAGCCCTTGATTTAAGGTGGAGTTGAAATTCACGGCTATCACAGATGCACCTGAAGGCTCCTAACGCTCCGGTTCTCACCCTGGACCTTCAGACCTGCCAGGTGGGATGTGGAGCTGAACCAGCCGCTGAACTTCTTGTTTCAAACCCCGTCTCTAACGAGCAGCACTAAATCTCTAGCACTGAGCAACACTGCCAGGAAAAGCAAACAACAGAAAAGGCAAATGCACAGAGGCAAAGAAAATAAGGAGGGAGCGATCACCGATATATTTTACTTTATTATTACAAATGGGACCTGAATTGGGAGAAAGTTCCCAGAGGGCACACAAAAATTCTGCAAAATCATTTTTCCTTTTAGAAATCACACTCAGGCTGACAGAACACTCCAGATTAAACAGAGATTTGCTCATTCTGAGATTTTGTTGTAATCCAAACCACAATTCCCTCATAAGCTGTTACCACATTTGTGAATTGATGTGTCCCAGATGCTCGGGCTGCCAGAAGAACCTACAAACCAGTTCCTCCTGGGACTGGTGGCCAATTCCCAGCACTGTCAATCTCCCTTTCATGGATAAAGCCAGTAGAAACGGCACAGCCAGGTAAGAACATGACAGCCCTGGGGTAACTGTCACGTACTGGAGCAACTATGCAATATTTATCTGCCTGGGCACATGGGAAACACGTGTGTCTGCACGGCCACAGCCGTGAGCGTACGCATCCCCACACGTGGGTGGGGGTGATGGGGAGAAGGCTGATGTGAGCACAGGAGCTGCAATCTTCAGCAGTTTGAGCTGCTTCTCCTAATTAAATTAGCGAGTTCCTCTTTCCTAAAAGTTACTTCTTACATTTGCACAACTATTCCTTTAAAGCGTATGAATTCGATCTCATTTAAACTCCTCCTTCACCATAGCAGCACCTGCATAAAAAGCCCCCATCTTGTTGCAAACACATTCCCAAGAGGCATTTCCATCGGCTCCCAGACCTCAGACTAGAGCGGCGCGGGGCAGCCCCCGCAAGCACAGACCCTCAGCCTTCGCCCTGCACCGCCGCCGGCCACGGCAGAGGGGAACCGAGCAGCACGTACGCGACGTGGCTCTGGGCTCAGACCCGTCACGCACGAGGTACACAGGCACACGTGAAAAACACAACTGGAAGAGTGCGCTGGCAGTGACACGCCAATGGCGTCAGAGGAGCCTTTTGGGCAATGACGTGCAGATCTACCTGTAGGGAATAAAGGGAAGGGAGCCAAGGGCTAGGCTAATATTTCATCAAAATATATCAAAATCAGCAGAAGGGCTTATTTTCCCGGACGGATGGGAAATAGACCTTGGTGCTTACAAAGGAATGACAGCAAGCAGGTCCCTCTCCCCCCCGCAAGGCACTGCGTCTCTCTGCTGCCCGTCTGAGCCCTGCTGGGACCTGGCACCGTGTAACTGTCCCAGGCTGTCCCGGGCCAACAGGTAAATCGTTCTCAGCCCTACAGAGCTGCCAGAGGCCAAGCCAAACCATCGCTTCAACAGCCAAGGCATCCCCTTATCTTCTCTCCCTATCCACAGCTCCCTGCAGCCAGTACTTTTTCAGCACCTCTCTTCATTCCCTTAAAGAAACAAAACACAACCTCTACTTTCTACGTGAGCCTCAAGAAAACACGAAACGAACTTTAAACAAAGACTGACATGCCTTGAAACAATTATTGCCCATCTAGGGGGAGAGGGAGGGTTGGCAAGAGATTATTTTTAGAGATTAGGTCTGGAGTGACTGACAAACTGATATGCAACAGCGTTTGTTTTTAATCTGAAACAGGTTTGGGATAGAATTAAAAAAAAAAAAAAAAAGAATAAAAAACCACGCAGCCACCCACCGACAAGAGCTCCCGGGAGGCAGGAAAGCTGCAGCCAGCAATACTAATGTGTTTCTCAGTTACCAGCCACCCTCTCCTTCAAAGGAGACACACATCGCCATTGCCAGCGTGGGAACGTGCCCCCCGTCCCTGGGGCAGGGGGACAGACCCACGCCTGCCCGCAGGAGAAGCCGTGCTGCAGCAGACCTGCTCGCGGGGGCATCGGCCACGGGCACCCCCAGGTCACCGGCTTGTGCTCCAGCCTCGCAGCGAGACCCGGCAGCTCAGCCCCATCCTGCGAGGGGTGGCCAGGAGCACCGAGGGGAAGGGACGTGGGGTCCGGGGAGCCCAAACAGCAGCAATTCCGCTCAAAATCCACCACTGAGCCGCGATGTGCCGTGCCTACTCTGGGCACTAAGCACAGAAACAATCGAAACAACCCCGCGCTGAGGCTGTGCATTGCACCTCGCACCCGTCACCCAAGCTGGGGACCCTGCACAGACTGAGCCCTTGTTCGGTCAGGAAGAAGTCGTGATCCAGCTCCCCCCGCTGCTGCTCCGTCCCTGCCGCCCAGCCCCGGTTTCACGTTCAGGCTTCCCTATTTTTAGGCACACTCAGAGAGGCCCCGGCCGATGCCAGCAGTGACGGGATTACAGCCCAGGAGCTCTGCAGGGCTGTTCTCAAACGGGTTGTGTTACCCCTGCGCCGGGGGCCGCGTTGCAGGTTGGCAGCTCCATCGCACGCCAGCGAGTCCCTTTGCGCGGCACCGCAGCGATACCAGAGATAAGTCTTACACTGAGCCCACGCTGCTGGAAAAACATAAATAAACGTATATATTGCCAGGGAGCGTGGGGGGGGGAAGTAGGACAACTTTTTAACTGGCCTGCTCCATCAAAGTCAGAATGGTTTCAGTTATTATTAGGATTTACAAATATTTTTTTTCCTTCCCATCCCAGCTGCCCGGGATGGGCAGTGGTAGGTGCCGGAGAATCCCAGCGTGGCTGCACCCTGCAGCAGCGGGTCTGCTGGGAGAACCACAACCCAACGATTTCATGAGCTCCAACACTAGCCAGAGACTGAATTATGCCAATAAAAACACTAACAGATGAACAGGCATACACCAGCTGCATCAGAAGCTTGGGGTGAAGGCGGGGGGAATTAAATTAATCCCTTCATTATCAACCTGACCCCTGGAAAAATCTGAAGGAATGGCTGTGAAGGTTCACAGCGGAGCACTAAAGCCAGAAGATCAGCTAACACAGCATCTGCCAGCCCAGACGGGCTCTGCTCTAATCTCCACCGCTCCAGCTGGGACCGCGGTCGCTCAAGGCTGCCGGGAGCCAGGCGATCCCACCGGCAAGAGCCCGTGCCGTGCCACGCTGGCAGCCGCTCCGAGGGGGAGAACTGGAGGAGAACAGGGCTGCAGGGGAAAAGCACGTGGAAAGGCAGAGCTAGCAATGCAGCCGGCAGCAGTGTTTTCTACAGGAGGACACTGGAAATGACTTTCTTTGCCTCATAGGCACAAAATAGCCGAAAAGCCCCCAGCAGCAGGGAACGCTGCAGGACGTGTGCCTTTCCCGTCGTCCTGGGGTGGCTTTTGCCTGCTCATTTCCTACCCCTTTAGGAGGAAATTTAGAGGTTTTTCCTTCATTGCCCCTGGCACTTGCATTATTAACAAAGAACTGGATTGGTAGATATCAATGCATTATGCTAGGCTACTAAGTTAATGTCATAAACCTACGTACAGATTTAAATATGAGGTGAGCTTTGGATAAGCGGGGACGGGAGGCAGATGTGCCCCATCGGGAAGGGGAAAGGAGGTGAGGGTGAGCCCCCTGGGGATTTTAGGGAGGAAAGATCAGCCATCAAATGTAACTCCAGTGGAAACTCTAAAATGTTCCTGTGTTACCATATCTCTGGTCTTACAGCCATGCTTGGCGCCGTCTTCACGACAGACTTCCATAGGCAGCTCCGCAAACACCCCCAGACACTGATCTCCCACCACCGCAGCGCTGCGGACCCAGGCAGGGGAAGATCTGACACGCACCCACGCTCCGAACCTGCCCAAACCTTCACCCTGAACCCGCCAAGTCCCAGGTCTGACGCACGGCTGTGCCTGCCCCATCCTGGTGCTCTTCGAAGCTAAAGATGGCTCAGTACTAAAAGCAGCTGCCTTCGTTCATCCTTCAACAGATTTTTAATGAAGATCTCGAGAGGTTTAAAAAAACAAAACCCGAAACCACCCCAAAGAAACCTGAACAGCCAGAGCACACACACACACACACAGAGGATCGTTGGTGCTTTCTTGCACCGAGAGAAGAGCACGGAGCAGAGGAGGCTGCAGGCAACGACAGGCATCGTCCCGGTCGGGCAGGGAACAGGCAGTACTCCCAGGCCAGATGCCACATGGCAGAATAAAACCGAGCACACAGTGTGGAGGGATTTCTGCTCCTGCAACCCAATCCCCTCCGCTGAACTGCCTGCCAAGCACCCTCCTGGCCCCGCTGTTGCAGAGCGGCTGCTGCCAGCAGATAGATACCTAGGTAAAGTTTGGGAGTGGGGGGAAGGGAGGAGGGGGAACCCAAAAAAGCCCCCTCTCCTTCCTGGGATTATTATCTCAAATGAATTTTATTATGAAAAACAGCTACTGGGGAGCTAAAGGCAGAGAGCACCAGCCCCCAGCTCGTCTCTGCACCCCCGGAGCAGCGCGGTCGCAGCGGTGCCGGACGGCACAGAAGAGGCACCACACCTGTGGGGGGGATTAACGCAGCGGGCTGCTGCACGCCGTTCCCATTCCCAGCACAGAAAGGCAGCTGAAAGCAGATTTATCTGCTGGATAACAAAGGCAAAAGATTCTCAAAAGGGACAAGTTTCAAGCCAAATTTCTAGGCTTCTCTACTTCTCTCTTAATCCCTCTCAAAACTGTCAGTATTATACGTGGGGGGGAAGGGGGAGGATGGGGGGATCTTCACCCAAAAGGCAAAAGAGCAGAAGCCGCCGAAGCGCGGTGTGCCAGCCAAGCGCTGCAGAGGTGTCTCGGAGGCACAAAGAGGAGATTAAGGCTGAAAGGCTACGGCGTAGAGCCAGGCAAGGAGACTGCTGGAAAGGATGGGGAAGAGCACATGGGAAGTATTTTGGATGCCTGACAAGGAGACGCAGAGACCATCTGGGTGAGGGGAGGAAGGGCAGGGTGCCAAGGAGAGCCATGGGAAGGATCAGCACAGGCAGGGGAAGGCAGGTCGTCTTCCCAGCTGCATGGGCAGAACCTGCTCCCACCCTCCTCTTCCTCTCCTAAAGAAAGTGAAGCAACAGGTCGGAGCTCAGAGAGAGACGCAGGCATGCTGGCTTGGTATGGTGGACCTGGCTGGTTGCACAGCCCTTCTTCCACCCATGGGAGGTCTCTGAAGGGAAGCGCAGGTTTGCTCCCCTTTGTTTTTGTGAACCCAGGAAAATCCAGGAGCAGTTAAAGCACATCATGCCCTGCGTGTGAGTGGAGAGCACCACGCTGGCAGCCACGGAGGGGGAAAGTCCCACCCGGCGGCCAACATGGCTTGTGAGCAGCCACGTACTTCAGCTCTTTGCTCTGTCCCACCAAGCCAGCGCTGGGATCAGGGCTGGGTCCTACTGCTTGAGAGATGAGACCTCGGTCCTTTCGACAGTCCATAAAACTGCCACCTGATCTGCCTTCCAGCTTGCTCTAAAGGCACCTTTCAGGATGTAGCCACTATTAAAGGAGGGTAACATGAGAAAAGTGGCATTATTCTAATATGGCTTTATTCTTCCCTTATTCTTTCATCCTGGAAGCACAGTACAGAGAGCATCCGTTCTGCACTGATACACCGCGACCTCCAGCAACTCAGCTCACCCCTTGCAAGCCCAGGCTCCCCATCCCTCACGAGGGGACAGCAAGGCTTTACCTCTTCTCAAACAACTTGGGATGCGGTGATAGGAAAAGCTGCACAAGCCTGGAGTACGGTTAAACAGGTATTGTCTGATGACAAGGTCCAGCTGGTCTTTCACTCACCTCCTCAAGGCCATCAGAGATAGTGGTGACAGCAGGTTTTTGGGATATGGATGCCTGCCCACGTTGGGAACGGGACCAGGACCCAGTGACTCATTTTTCACAGGGCACTGAGCAGCCATTAGACGTTAACGACTTTTGGCAACTACTGACCTGGGTGAGATTTAAACCAATGACCCAAAAGGGAGAGGTTTTGCTTTCCCCATCAGCAGCCCCTGGGAGCCATCCTCCACCACGCTGCCTCTGAAAAAAAGGAGCTTAGAAAGGAAAGCCAAAGAGGTCCTCGGCTCTGGCGCAGGGTAACCCTATCAACATGCACTGCAGATAGAGGCGGCTTTTTCCCCGGGAGGAATCAAAGCCTCATTGATACGTGAATTATGAATGAAACCTTAAGCTTTTAAACTTTTAACCTGTGCATTTCTAAGAAAGTCTTAATTTAGTCAGAGACACGGCAGGAAAGAACAATGGTTCAGTAGAAGGTACTGGATTTTCTGGGCTTTTAAAATACAAAAAATATCTTGTTTAAGATAAATATTTCATTTACTGAGCCATTCCCAAGGGAAAAAGGAAATCCTGATCCACACTGACCAAAGACATGGACGGAAATCTGTGTTACGCTGGATGAGACTGACTTACACCGGCTGTCCCCCCATCCAGCTCCAGCCACCTCCTCGGCAGCACCCGAGCCTTCTACTTCTCACTCCTCCTCTCACCCAAGTCTGCAGGCACTACGAAAGGCTTTAGGGATGAACAAACCACCCAACATCTTCCACTGCCTGATACCAGGGCGGACGCAGCGCCCCGAAGCCGGGCTGCCGACCACCCACCGCTCCGCGCTCTGCGATGCGCCCTCAGGCACGTTTTAGGCTGAGCCTTGCGCTGTCCCGCTCAGTGCGGCAGCTGAGACAAGCTCAGGGACGGGCTTTATCCAGCTCCTGTTTGTGAATTTATCCCCAGCCAAAGGCATCGAAAGCTGCGGCTGGGAGAAAGCTCTGGGGAAGGCAGCAAAGCAATAACGGTGATTCAGTGCGACAGAGGTCAGGCCACCTCACACCAAAGAAAATCAGGGTGGGTCACTTTGGTGGAAGTAACACTCATTAAAAGAATAAACTATATAATGAAGAGGGTGGGTGGGGGTTGCTTTGCTCAGGTCTGGTGAGGCACTGTTAGACCTTATACCATCAATTCAAATCCTTTTCAGCTTCCACTCCACTGGAATTCACCCAAAAAATCGCCTTGCTGACCAGTGCTGAATGAGATTTTGTTTATTTTCTAGACAACTGCGGGCACATTGCTTCCATCAGCAACAGAGCTGGCACAGACCTGGGATTTGAGCACAGCCAGGAACAAAATGAGCCAGAGACTCAAGCCTTCTGCTGCCCAACAACTGCAAATTCTCCAGGACGAGGGTGCAGCGAATTGCCCGGGTGAAAAAGCCGTGCAAAACCCAAAGCCAACCCAGAAAGGACAGGGGTGATACAGGTGTCACAGGCAACTCACGGCAGGAGAGATCACCTCTAAAGAAAACAGCTGTATATGGCATCATGTCCCCCCATCAGTACACATCTGTTGACAACCTTATCTGGACACAGATAAATAGGCGCGTTTGTATTTGAAGCCTTTCACACTGCGGAGCTTCATCGCCAGGTTATTCAGCACCCACAGCTTCCCTTAAATTTCAGGCATTCAGATCTTCAAAAACATCAAATCCTGTCTGGTAGCCCAACACCTACCGGCTATCTGACTATTTCAGCACCCCAAACGAAAGGCAGGTTTGAAAACATAGTCCCCGTTACGATATCCTGCAACTAAATCAGCTGTTAGACCTCACAAGCCTGGTCAGTCCGTGGCTCAGGACTTTAACAAATAAGCAAATTCTGCTGATGTGCTTCAAGAAGTTACAATCCCCGGCTCCGAGCCCAGAGGCATTAACAGAAGGAATATATATCTGTTTCAACAGCCCAGGACAAAGCCTGTTAACATCAATTTAAATCACTGGTGGAGGTTTGAAGCAAAGCAGACAACTAGGTGATGCTGTCTTAAATCACATGAGGGTTCTCCAGAGCGCAGAGGTCCAAGATTGGGATAGAAAAAAATAAAAAAATAAAAATAAAATAGCTAAAGGCAGGATGCAGAGAAGGAGATGCTGTGGGCAAGCCTTGGGTCCATCCCCCGGACGCGCGCAAGGCGCGCGTCCGGGGGATGGACCCAAGGCTTGCCCACCAGATCTCCTCTTGGGTGGCAGAGGAACCAGGCAAAACAAGGAGAGGAAAAGCAGAAGAGAGGTAAAGCCACCCTCGGGTCCACAGGGATTAGGCTCGGCCACATCACGAGCCAGCAAAACTCCTCATTTCCAGAGGAGGGGAAAAAAAAATAAATAAAAAAATCAATCAAGCCGCAAGTTATAAATAAAAGAGATGAAAGTTAAGAGTGAAACTAAACAAAGCCCCAGGTGGGCCCTCTGCCTGGGGCATTTCTGCTAATTTTAGTTTCTCTGTTCTTGCCTGAGCCATTTGGTTCAATGACTGTACGGTTTTAGAGCGTTTACTTTACTGCAACTGCCTGAAACGTTCCACACCGGGATGGTCCAACCTGGGCATCGGCGTGAAAGGGAAAGGCAAGGAAAAGCCACTCGGGAGCCATCCCCATGTGTCTGGGTCCCTGAGCTGGTCGGGGGTGGTCGAAGGGCTGGTTGCTGGCCGTGCCATTGCGTGCACAGGTCAACGCATCTGCAGATCATGGATCCATCCGGCAGCACGGATGTGCACGAACCCGCAGCCCCTTCCCACGCTGAGCATGCACCAGGGCACACGCAGCTCCTGCTCGTCCCTCTCCTGGGGTACCCTGCCACAGACCCCCCCCTGCACCCTTCTCCGGAGGCTGAGCGATGCTCCCGCAGCCCATCAGCACCTCTCCCCATCACACTCCTCCGCTCCCTGCGGAAAACACCGCGGCTCTGCTCGGTGCCGGGAGGGGTGGCCGGGGAGAGCCGTTTCGCAGCCACCACCATTTATTCCACAGAGAGAAAAGGCAGCAGCCTCACAGAAGCATCCTATACAGCAGAATGTATTTAAATACCTAATGAAGGAATAAATCTGCGAGAGGGAGACATTTACTGCATACTTATTCACACAGAGCCTTTGTGCAGGCGGGGGCAGCGGGGGGGGGCAGCGGGGCTGCGCACTGCACCTGCGCTCCTGGCCGACAGCCGCTTTGCCGGGGTAATGAATATGGCAGGATCCTATTAAATGAGACTCTACCTGTCAGGGAGGATATTGAGCGCTCCCAGCCTCCACATCCATTCCGGAGGACTCGTCTCTGCTACGACAAGATGCAGCACCTTATCGACAAGGGTCTTCCCGGGGGTGTCGGAGAGCAAACACCACACTGGGGGGGGGGGACAGAGACAGATTGGGCCACTTTGCAACACCAGTTTGCCTCTGCACAAGACAGCAGGGCGCTTTTTTTTTTTTCCCCCTTAATCGCCCCATGGCAATATGTCAGAGGGTAGATGTCATGAACTGGCTCGTTGCGTAGCGCAGGGAGGGCTGAAGGCCAAGGAGTCCCAAACCAAAGGGTGTGGGCCAAGGTCCCAGGAGGACAATTAAGTCCTGCCATCGCCCTCGGGCCCTGGAAACGCGCTTCCTTCAGCAGGGGCAGAGCCCGGGTCCTGCGCTGTTTTACTGCAGGTGGAAAAGCACATTTTGCTTTTGTTGTTCTGCAGGGGGAAGAACAACCCGCTGCTGCGGCAGAGCGGGGAAGGAGCAGCGCAGGGCTGTGTAGGAGCAAGCTGGGGCGGGATGGCCGTACCAAGAGTACCGCGTTTGTCTGGGTTCGGACACAGAAACAGCGCAGCCCATCGAGGCTGAGCTGTACCCCATGTCCCCAGCCACTTGCTGCCTGAGAAGACACGGAGCAGGAGCTGCCACCAACCTGCACATGAAAAACTGAATGCCACGAGCATCACGCACAGTTCTCCCTGCCTTGTGCTATCAGAGCTATCGCCCCGCACCGACAGCGGCCCGTGATGATTTTGCCACTTCCCTGCAGAGCTGCTTGGCAGGGCAGTAAGAGTAAGCGCAGGGTGGTGATGATGAAATACAAGAGCTCAGCCATTCTTTTGCGTTTTACATTTCAGGAAACTAAATGCACCAGCGAGTAGTCAAGATGGGTTCTGTGTGATGGAGGAGCAGCATCCGCTCCCCTCCCAGCAGCCCTGCGCTCGCACCCAGCACCCCACAGCATCCTTACACCTCCAGCCATCACGTCGCGTTCAGTTTTACCTCCCCCACCTCCCAAATACAGCCAAACTCATCTTGCCCTTTGCTTGCCCTTCTGCCTGCCCTCCCTCCCCCGTGATACAAAAGGTCAGTTTTGAAATTCAGGGGTCAGGAGGAAGAAATGTAGCAGGGTCAGGGGTGACAGAAGCAGAGAGGGGAGGATTTTCACCTCTCCAACCATTTGCTTCCATGAATCATCAGCCACAGCGCTCCTGCCAGGCGCAGGGATGCTGGGCTCGACCAGGGCAGTGCGGTGGGGGCTCGTGGGGCAGAGGAGGGTGCTCCCCCCCCC
>VXBL01002384.1:749608-786339 GCA_013400195.1 Aramus guarauna | reverse complement strand
AACTCCTTTTTTTTTTTTTTTTTTTGGGTTATCCCAAGCGTATCAAGATGCCATCAAAAATACACCTAAATGCCAAACCTCCCAAAGCAAAGCTCCAGCAGAAACTGAGCTAGAGGAAATGAAAGATGTGCTTAACACATCTGGAGTTTGCATTTTCCATCTGCAGAGCTGAGGGAGGCACCCGGAGAAAGCAAAGGTCCTTCAGGTCCCTCTGCAGGTGCCTGCTAAGGGGAGGGAGTTTGGCTCACGCTGCCTCTTTGCAAGCAGGGTCTGGGGTGAGTAAATATATCATCCCACATTGCTTATGTCATCACTTATGCCCTAAACACTAGCTTTTGGTTGTTTTGTTATTTTTTCCTTTAATCTACATTATCACATATAGTCACTATCTGCCAGACATCTCCTTTAGCTCTCCTTTTCCAAACTGCTTCTCCTGCTGCCTGAAGTTCTACTGCCAGAGCCACTCACTTTGGGAAACCCTGAGAGGATTCCTCCCTGCTCGGGGATTTTACAGGGGCCCCTTTCTCCTGAAAAGGTAAAGCAACAACAACCACTACGCACAGGAGGAAACGCAACGCACCGAGCACCCCAGCCAACTCACGGCATGGCTTGAAGAGATTGGAGAGCAAGGGATGAACACGGAGCCGTAAGGTCTCTCGCTGGAGCACGGGGCAGGCAGCTGCTGCCTCACTGGGAGAGGAACCATCGCCATACGTGTGTCCCCGAGCCAGGATGGATGCCGTCATGCCCAGGAGAGAGGGCAGCTTCATTTCAAGGGAAGGTAGAGATCTCTGGCTGCGGAAGCACAGCTGCAAATGGGGAATGTGCTGCGAGAGCAAAAAATGCTGTTTTCATGTAAATGTCCCTAATAATAAAAGAGTGAATGAAGAAAGCAACACATACAAACAAGAAATAGTACATTTGTGCTAGAGAAGCAGAAATGATTCTAAAAAGAGAGCTTTATCAACATTTTCCAGAAGGCATCGGCTGTTCTTTAATGCTCCTTGAGGAATAACACATTGATCCTGCTGAACCTGGGCTGCCTGGTGCCTCTGATCACAGGTTTCTTAACAATCCCAGTCTCAATGCAGCACACTTTAAAAAACATTAAACTTGTTTGTTTTCTCAAGCAAATATTGAGCTACTATTCTCGCACCCCATAACTGGCATTTTCCGCTGTTTGCCCTGTATCCGCACACAGTTTCTGCAGCATCTCCATGGCAATCCCGACTCTTGAAGCTGCTGGTATCGGCCTAACCCCAGTCAAACCCCACCAGTGGCAAGAGGGTTTCCTCTGTACGCAGAGGATTTGATTGCTCCCTCAGCTACCAATATCGAACGCTTTGCTTTTATTGGTTACGTGGATATCTTCCTCTCTGACCGTGCCGTAATCATTTAAGCCTCACAGCTTTTCTAATGGTCCGTGCTTCCCTCTTGCACCGAGGGGTAAATCTAGTCCAAACTGCAGAAAATGAGTCCAAAGTTAAGTCTTCAGAGTTTATAGCTGGTAAGTGCCCAGTCATGCTCCTAAACAGCTTCCCAGAGTGAGAAAAGGAGCTCAGGACCCTCAGTCCCTTCCCCACACTGCAGCATCCCACGCGCTGAGCTTAACAAGCATCAGGGAAATGGGAGACGATGTCTGTTGTACCTCGATTAAATGTCTTACTAGTTCAACGGGAAAAGTGCTGGAAACACGAGGCAGCTCTTGCGGCAGCTGGGCTGAAGCACGCCAAGGGAATTTCCACTTTGGCTTTTAATTAATAAGTACAAGCTGCGGGACACATCTCCAGCAGAAAACAAAAACATTGCAAGAAACTCTCCAACAGCTCCTCAGAGGAACAGCACCACGAGCAAAACACCGGTGCGGTGCCGGGAAAGCTTCGGCATAGTGACTGTCCTGCCGTTAGCTCCGTGCCTGCACCCTGGCAGCCTTTAAAAAAAAAAATAAAAAATTCAAGGGCAAATATCAGCTGTGCCCTACGCGATGGGATGTGTTTTGTTCTGAAATGTACGGCATTATAAACGTATTTATCAGTCGATTACTAACAGTGAAGCTCAGTATTTGTATCCAAAGTGCAAAGAAAAAATAATTTTCAGACAACTCCTGGGAAAGTTAGAAAGTGATGTTATCCCCTTTCCTGGTAGAAAAACCAGGGGCAGAAAGCAGCCTCCCCCTCTTTCAAACTTCTCAGGCTCCCTTCCACTATACCCATCCCTCAACCTGTACCTTCCAGATTATTCTAGTTATTTATGTCTCAATAACAAGACCGAGTTACAGGCGTGAAAGGCTCTGCACAAAGAAAGCAGGAAAGAAAACCGGAGGGAGTCAGCCTGCTGCCCTTTGGCTTCAAAGCTCTGCAGGATGATTTAGCCCAAATATACTCAAGAGGTGCAATTGGTCTGAGAGTCAAAAGAAAGGAGAAGGTGGGAGGAGGGGACTCTGGTTTTCTTCCAACTCTGCCATTCACTAATTTAAGCGTATCAGACCAGGATGGTCCCTTCGCCTGTGCGCTCATTTGCGGTACAAAGTCTCTCAGAGCGGGGAGCCTGAGGAGCGTCAGGCAAAAAGCATCAAAGAAACTCGGAGCTGAAAGCAGGCAAAAGGATGCTCTGTCTTCCCACTAATAAGCCACTGGCTGCAGGATGACTAGCAAAAGCAAACATCGCATTAGTCAGCCAAATGTTAACTCAGAGCTGCGAGGTTGCAGGCTGCAAACACTCCCAGCCGCTCGGGAAGGTAAGTGCTCCCAGCTGGAGGCACAGTGATGTTTATTTGAAAGACTTTGTTTTACCCCAATGTCTCTCCCTCACCCTTTTTTCTTTACTTTCAGCAGCTCAAGGGACTGACTCTCCTTCTTTCCGACTAACAGGGATCTCAGGATTGGCATCCTCTCCAAGCAGCAAATGCAAATCACTCTTTAAGTTAGTGGCAATGACCAACTTAACAGGCCCCACTGCTTTTAATGAGCTGATGAGGGGGAGGAAGAGGCCGAGGCAAGACGAACAATTACCACCTACAGTCACGGCAGCGCTTTGTGCTGCCTGACTTGCGCTTTACGGGATGCTCAGGCTGGTTTGCGTAAGGCCTGCAGGCAGGTTTATGAGATTAAAGCCCAGCATACAATAAATAATTTAGCAGCTTACCACAAAAAAAAAATAAAAAAAAATCCCGCACTGTATAATAGCTAGGCTGTATGATGTGTACATTCGTTTTAAATGCACATCACTTTCATCTACATGTATCTGTTTGATGCAAAGACATGTAACCGAGCGAGAAGGAACACCGGGGAAAGGTGACAGGGTCCCCGGCTGAGGAGCCGGCAGGGATGACGGGACAAATGCTGCTGAAGCCACTCACTAATTATTCCAGGCCTGCCTGCGCTGCTGCCTGCACTCTCCTGTTTGCACGCGTGTGCTGGAGGAATCCTAAACCCTCGCTCAGCCAATTAGTCCTCCACCATCCTGCCCCGGTCCCAGTCCCCGCAGGCAGCCCAGTATGGGCTGGCAGTGGCCAGTGGCCGCTGTCCTGAGCTCGGCACGGAGCCCCAGCAAACCCCACCCACATGACAGCTCTCGGGCACGCACCGGGCACCTTCGGCCCCGCCAGCCATCGTCCCCTCTCTCGGTGGGATGGCACGGCGTTTGCGGTGCGGCTGCACCTCAAGGCTGGCAGCAGCGCCTGGAGCACGGGGCTGGGAAAAGGTTTATAATTTTGTAGACAGGGAATAGATGCACAGGGAAACCTGCCCAGGAGGGAGAACTGCCTGACAGATGGGAATCACTGCCACATCTCCTCAGTCCCAGCCAGACTGCCGATCCCTTTCGGCATCCTCAGGGCTCACCGAGCCCCACGTGGGATATGGCCACGTACAGGGGTGTAAATCACATTGTGCAAATTCAAGTTATAGAACAGAAAATTGCAAGCTTGAGTAACATATTCTATTTCAGCTCAACAAAACTAGTGGCTAACACAAGAAGAATGCAAACATCCCATGCTCACAGTACCACCCCATTTCTCTCTCCCTGCCACTAGACGCAACTCCCCCTCTGCCTGATTCACATCATCTGAGACTTCTTTGAGACAATACCTAATGAACGACCATAATCTCCAACCTACAGTTAAGGTGACAGTGTGGGGGACAGTGGGGGACACCCCCCCTCCCAGCTAAAACCTAACCATGCGGAAAGACCGAACGCATCCCCCCCTCGGACGGCGTGCGTGCAGGGGGACGGCTGGGAGAAGAGCCAAGAAATGCTGCCATCACTGGTGACAAGCAGCGGTCATGTTTAGACCGAGCATTTTGTTGCTCTTTTCACCCAAGTGGCAGCCAGGAAAGCCTACGGCCCCTACCACAGACCCTGGGGAACTTCTCCGGGGCAAAATTCCCCCGGGCTCTGCTCTCCGCAGCCCCTGGGAGCCCCGTGCCACAGGCAGGGGTTTACCTCCCCTCTCTGTTGCTCAGGCTGAGCTGCCAGCAAAGAGCTCCCCGAAGAAATGTAGGCATCTGCCTGTCCATGCATCTCGGCAGAAATGAAAAGAGGGTAATAAAAGGCAGGGGGAGGTGGGGAGACTATGCATCATAACAGGCGTAATGGACTAATGCTAATATAGAGACTGGCCGCATCCAATCCACGCCTGTCTGGCACAGCCATAAATATCGGGCCGATGTTCAAGTGATGGATTTGCCTTTGCCAACCATGCAGTATTTTACAGCCCCGCTAATGCTGTCGTTGCCCTGGCCAGCAGCAAAAAGCAACCATAACAACAATGGGTAGTAACTTGATTGTGGGACTGAGGAAATATTAAAGGCAGCAGTCAGATGCCAGTCCCATCACAAGCCATGGCAGTACTGCTTTTCCATGGCGTTTCAGTCCCTGATCTTCCCCAAATCCCAACCTTTTTGCAGGAGTGCAGGGGCCATGCCAGCACACGGGACTCTTCCTGCAGATCCCCCCGTCTCTCCCAGCACGTTTGTGTTTTCCACATTTGGATTTTTGCCTCAAGGAGGCATTTAGAGAAGCAGCATAGCATGGTCTTCTCACAGTATTTCTTGCCACCCAGGGATTTAAGATCTTATAAGTGGACCAAAACTCATGTTATTTTGACCTCTGAGGATTTTAAAAGTCTGTAGAAAAAAAATGTATGTAGTAAAGAAAGCATGAACTTCTTGACTTATAAATAGAAAGGCAGGAGTCTAACACTGCCCTTCCCCCAAAAAACCAACAACATCCACAACACAGCAACCTCTTCAGATTTTCACCCAGAGGAAAGCAGGGGACAGTCAGAAAAACTAACACAAATTCACAAAATAGTTTGGTATTTTCCTGGTATTTTTCACCAAGATTACTTCAAGAAGAAATGCGCTATTGAACTAAATGAAAACGTAGCTCTGCTGCTAGCACGGAACGGAGGAGGAATAACTTCTGCCTCACTTCATCTTCATAAAAAGGAGACAATATCTCTTCTTATAAAAGGTGTGGGCATTAATTATCTTCTAAATATGTTAAAGAAGAAAACTATGCGTGCACAAGGGGGAGAAACAGCCTTTTGGTAACCATTTCCCAACAGTTACTTTGGTAACTAGTCCCAAAGTACACGGGCTGGTGCACCTCAAAACTCCCTTTACCCTCACGTGTGTCACTCCGAGCTTTATTCCTGCTTTATTTAAAACCCTGGAGCACTGGGAGAGGTGAGATCTGAGGCAGGATGTTTTTCATGCATAAGACTGTCCAGCCGCTTGCAGTCTTTACGAGCTCCACTTCGTTTGGAAACGAATAAAATGCAATTGTTGCACTCCAAAATTTCAAGATGATTTTTCAAGGTGCCTGAACCTGAGTGAGAACCAGAGTCATCACCATCTCATGAGCCAAGAACAAGATTAAAGCAGACTCTGAGCCCACCTGGCTCGATTTCATATACATAGCATTTCCTGAACACCTGCCCCTTAGCTCTCCTGCGGCTATAAAAATACATCTCAACTTCTCTTTTTTTTCTTATTTTACTTGCTCTGCCAGGCAACAGATAACAGAACTAGAGAAGTAACACTGGGAGAAGAGGCGGCCAATTTCCTGCCTTTAAGAGGAGGTAGGGACATACCTGGACCGCTCAAAACCAGAGTCTAGAGGGATTTGGCAGCTCTGCCCCTTCTCCAGCCCCAAAATGTGCATGTTAGTGCTCTCCTTTGGCACTGCTCACTTTTCATATTCCCTTGCGCAAACTGCAATTAATAAGTAAGACTCCAACCTCTGGCTACTAACAATAACAAATGTAAGGGACCATTGGGCATTTTGGGGACACACTTCTGGGGTCACAATTTGAGAACATCCTTTTTACACAGATGGAAGCAAAGAGAAATTACTGTCTGAGGCTGGAAAAGCCTTGGTTAGGGAGGAAAACAACCCCAGCTTCTCCCACCACACCAGAGCAAACGAGCAGCAATACGGTCGTGAATAAATACCCCCTTATTTCCCATCCTAGGGCAAGAAACAGAGACTTGTTTCTCAGACCTTTCAATTAAACTACTTCTTTAGTCAAGCAAGAATCATCTGCCATCTTATATCTCTGCTGGGACACAGAAGTCCACGCTCCGAGGGTGATGGATTGATCACTGAGTCAGCAAAGCACCCGACCTCACAACCCATAGCTGAAACCAGGCATCTCCTTTGGAAGGCATCTGCAAGCGGATGCTCTTCATCTGCTCAGTAACAGCCTGATGTCCTCTTGGCTTCTCTACACACTGATGCAACTGACTTTTTCCTAAAGTGCTATGGAATGCGTGCGGGGGCAATAATTAAGGATAAATTAAAAGGATGAGATAACCATCCATTGAATGAAGTCAGATAAGGACAGGTTTGGACATATATTTCATTGTGAAAGACCTATTTTTATTCCCACTAATGGAACCAATTAAATCAGCCAAACTGAATAAAACTATCACATACCAAGACGTAACAACACACTTAAAGTTCGCCTTTCCCCTGACTGCGTAATCTAATCAGTTATCACCGCCCCTTGCAAAAGCGGAGGTTCGCCTTCGTTGAAAGCAAGGACAGACATTACGCACCGTGCACTCAGGCATTCAACAGGTAAACAGGAATGCATTCCCAGTCATGAAAACTCGATAGAGCACTAGGTATTTTTCTGTAGCACTTCTCCAGACAGACCCCAGCAGCTCTTCCCGGGTGACCTGGCACGCCAGAATTGATTCGAGCCGCGCACAGCAGAGCTGCCATTAGGACAGCGTGTTACAGGAGTTCAGAACAATGTCTGATACCCATTTATCCAGCAGAATGGGGTGTAAATTGAGATACACACGCTATCCTTCACCTTAGAGCATCCGAAATCACCTCACCTGGGTTCTTGCCTGTAGTACCAAAGCTGGCACTGAAGACAGACAATGCAAGAGCACTTTCCGTTTGCTTTGTAGAAGCAAGCCCTGGATGCGGAACCCAGCCTGGATGGCTCTAATACAGCCAGCACCCAGAAGCATGCCCCACACCTCCGAGCATCTTCAAGTACACTGATCAAAGCCTTGTCACCACTGGAGCAACTCAGTGCTGGGTGAAAACCAGCCACAATGTCACCGTTACTGCTTTTCCCTGGAAGCCATCCCATGTCCAGGAGCACAGCCAGCTCAGGTGAAGGTAGGCAAGGGACGGCGAGGCTGCAGGCTCCCACTGCAAGAACTGTGTTTTTCCTACAGGAGCCATAAACAGCATGATGGTAAAATAATACATAGACAGTGCACTGTCAGACACAGAAGAGACATTTATTTATTCTTGATCACAAACAATGTCCTCCATTGACAAGCTGAATGAAGGGCACTTCACTGATTTATTAGATCTAATAAGAAACACACCTCTTGGGATGAAATACAAGATTGATTTTTAGTGGTGAGCCATGCTGTTATCCTAGCCACTGTGCTCAGTCTGATGAGATGAAACCGGGCATGCACAGGGACAGAGATAGTAGAAACAGCATTGGGTGGGAGAAATAAATAGAAAGATTTGCACGAGGAAGAGGAGCTGAAGTGGAAACAAGGCTTGCTATAGCAGCTAGACAAAATGAGGGTTACTCTTTTCTTCCTGCAATCCTCCTCTCTCCCACTACATGCCTATATATCTTAAGAGAAGAGCAGCAAACTACTAGGACATCTAAGGGCAACTCCAGTACGGTTCTTGGGAAACCTCTGAGTCAGACCCTTCCCATGCATCTGCCTTTCAGAGGAGCCCCTCTAAATATAGCAAGTATAATTTTCACATCAGTCTCAGCATCTACCAGGCAAACCACATTAGCTGAGTTCCGTGGATGCCGTTTTCCATCAGGAAAAAGACAACTAGCACAGCAGTGCTTAGCTTGAGGCCCTATTAATAGCAGTCCTAATTATATGGCTGCAAATTTAATTCCTAGCAATGATTAGTGTCAAAATCAAAGGCATCACACATCAATATTGATGGAATTGTATGAAACCCATAAACAGAACAAGCAAGTCGACACATCTCCCCCCAGCAGTTAGTTGCTGTTAACTGTTGCATTAATGTCTCCTCTAATTTTGCTCGGTGAAAGTTATTTTATTGCAGGAATCCACAATTCTGAACGATTATGTCTCTAACGTGATCCCCTTCCCCCTTGCTGCCCCAGCTACGAAGCTGAGACGCTTTGGAAGGAGAGCTGGAGCACCAAGCTGCAGGCAGACCTGCATCCCACGTACCTGTGCTTTACCCAAAAGGTCATAGTGTCATCAGCACATTTGCTTTTCACCCACTGAGAGAAAACTGCTGGGGAACAGTAGTCCTCATAACCGGTGGGATGCCGGGGAGCAGGCGGGGGCATCACGGGGTGCAGCCATTTCGTACAGTACATGCACCAAACGCACTGCGAGCCCCGTGCCCGAGGCACGCCCCACGCACAGGCAGGCTGCGATAAGAGGCAGCGGGCTGACCGAGCCAGAGCTATGGGAGAGAATTCCCCCTCCAGCACCAGGTTTTAATGGAGAATAGAACCATCGATTCATCCTTCTCCCTTCAATAGTAACCAAGGACATCGGACGCACACACGTGTCATCGGCTGTGCGAGGAGCAGCTGACCGGTGCGGGTACCGCAGCAAACACAAGCACATCCTCCACCCTGAACTCAAACCCTGACCCCCGCAAACGCTCTGGTTCCCCACAGGAAAGATGCCAACTTCACGGTCAACTGACCGATATTATTGACTTATTTGTCAGCAGCTCCAGCACCAACACCCCTCCGGTGCAGCGCAGCTATGTTGAACTCACAGCCGGGCTGTACGGGCTCCGTGGGAGACCTGCCTGGGCTGCCCGCACCAGCCGGACCCACGGGGCTCCAAAACCTGCAAAGCAAGTGGCGAGCTCAGCCCGGGAAAGCTGCCAGCCTCGCCGCGGGGCTCCACGCTATCCCGAGCGGACGGAAAACTTCTTTACGTGTCAGCCAGTGCTGGCTGCTGAAAAGAGCAAAAAGAGACTTCAGATGTACCCGGGAAAGAGGAGAAAGGGGTAGAGCTAGACAACACAGGGCTGTAGCAGAAGAGCGCAGGCAGGGCTGTCTGGGAGGCAGGCAGGGGCTTGGGGACCTTCAGCATTCAGCTCGCTCGGAGGAGAGAGGTTGAAGCAGCAGCAGCCGCTCTCCTAAGGAACATCGCACCAGGCAGTTAGGTGAATAGCTAATGGGAAGAAGGACATCAGTGAGATAACGCAGCATTTTCAGTAATGAATTCTCACTGGAAAAGCGCAGACAAATTTGAAAGATTTCAGAGCTGGCTCCCTGACTTCTTTCCTCCAGCTACACAAAAGTGTCTTTTTGAAACCCCAGACTGAGCCACCAGCTTGTTTCCAAAGCAAATCAATGGCTGTGGGAGAGGGAATAGGTGTGACGTAGCTTTCAGACATTAATTGTGTAGGCAGATATGCAAGGTGGTGAGCTGGAGGAGACAAGGCGTCTATCTGTAAATCTCTGGCACTCGCAGAGGTGCATACATTTTTACCATCCTCATTTCACATATGGGGAAGAAGAGATACGAAAACGTTTTACAGTCCTGAGCATCCTGAGCACTCGCTGACTTTGAGACATGTCTGGTCTTGGAACACGCACAAAAACTGGAGACAACCTGTTAACTTCCCACCGCAACGCCTCCTCTGCAGCGAGAGTCCCAAGAGCCCCACAGTTCAATGCAAAGCTGCTTCCTACGCTTCACGCGGCCTCTCTTAGGCCGTGTAAAAGATAATCCCACATGTCAAACGGGAAAAGATTTACTAAAGGTGCAGACATGACTGCAAGATAGAGAAGAACAACATTCCCAGCCTCATGTAGCAGAGGACAGGACAGCGATCGCTCCAGCTAATGATAACAGGAGGCATGGGTCTCATCAGCTGCAGGCAACCCCGATACATGTTAAATAAGATGCCACGAAAAGGCTGACTGTAGTCAATGCCTGGAATGAACCCGCTGGAGAGATGAGCCAATTTTCTCAGTGCCTGGTTACCACTGGCTCAAACACAGGTAAGATGTGAAGGATTCCTGCAGCCCTCCTTCCCACCTCCCCCAGTCCTGCCCAGCCGCCCGCCTCTGGACAGCGAAGCGGATGGGCATGAATAGATTAACTTCGCATCAAAAAGGTAGGGGTTCGATGTGGAAAAGCACGAGGAATTAAACCGCTCTGGAGAGACTGCTTCTTCTGTAATCCTACATAATTCATGGGATGCACAGTAGATACCTAGTGTGCAGGCACAAGCTGTTTGCTTTAACTGCCTCTAAATGAGGCACCTCCCCTATCCCCCCCCCAAAACACCGCAAACAGCAAGTACCAGACTGCATGGCTGGCTTGGCGCTTGATAGCATATGCATTTGCAATATGTTGAGGGCGCCTCTTCCATCCATTTAGCTAGAAAAATCCCGGTGCACCCGCGTGCCACGGCGGTGGGCAGGGAGGAGAGGGGCTCTGCTTACAAACCCGCTCTCCCCCATGTTCAAAATCACCCCACTGCAACTCGAGAGGCACCAGGGAGGCACCTAATTTACTACTACTCAGCACTTGTAGAGTGCTGAATGAATATTAATGAACTGATATAATTAAAGTGATGCAGACATTCAAGTGTAGTAGCTGCCTGTCCTTGTATCTTCCTGGATAGATGAGGAAGAAATTCCCTGCTGCTTACAGACACACACACACAAAAAAATTAACAGCCTGCTGTTGATTACATTTGTTAACTCTTTCCCTGGTAGGAAGAGGCAGGGTCTGCATTTAGCGGGTTCTCCTAATGCTGTCATTTATATTTTAATTTGAAGGATCTCAGCTTTCCAGAGCAGCATCTCTAAGGCTGGTTTTGCTGGAGCTGGATCACACTTCTGCACACACCGACGAGCTGGCTTCCAGGTGCAGCTCCAACTCTAAAGACCAGTAGTGGGGACTCCCCTCCACTTACACACCCCAAGGCCATTTCCACACTCATTTTAAACATGGGACTCCTGAGAGAGGACTAGTGAGGACCACACACCAGACGTATGTCTCTGCCTGACCAGCCTTTGCACTCCACTTACTGAAGAGCGGTTCAGAGGACTTAGAGGGGAGAAAAATCGCAGTTTGACTTCAAAATCCTAAAACCCAGCGGAGCCCTCCCACCCTCTGTGCTGGGGGAGGAAACCAGCAGGAGCATCTCTTTGCCCTGGGCAACCAGCCCCAGCATTTGTGATGCAGAGGGTGAGGAATGTTATCCTCCAGGACTGATCAATCATCCAGCTGTCAGAGGGAAGAGCAGGAGGTAAGAGGCAGAGAGAAGCAGGAGGACTTTGCCCTGAGGCTTCG
The DNA here is from genome assembly GCA_013400195.1 of Aramus guarauna. Taxonomy (NCBI): domain Eukaryota; kingdom Metazoa; phylum Chordata; class Aves; order Gruiformes; family Aramidae; genus Aramus; species Aramus guarauna. Next base: position 774,520 of record VXBL01002384.1, on the reverse strand, counting down.
TTTCCAAAAGCAGCCAAGTTAACCCGTTCCTATCTCTCCATGACCAAACATCCTGCCACCATCAGCAATTTTACCATCACAGAGAGCTAACTCGCCATCTTCTACACAAGTTGCAGAAGGATTGCTTGGAAACAACTCAAAACCGCTGCAAGATTTCCATCAGGGTGTCAAAAAGGAGGAAAGGTCCAAGACCTTAGATACAGCTTGCTGAGGTTCACTTGAACTCAGTAATTGCAAATCAGCTCCTCACTTGTCTCTAATCAGACTGGCCCAGTATTGTCCTGATAATTTCTGCATCAGTCCCACAAAACGCACACACCGTAGTTCACTGAATGATAACATGCAAAAGAAACCCAGACGAACAACACTGCTGTAATACGCGGTGCAGGCAGCGCGTGCATGAGCTGGCACTGCGCCGAAACCTGAACTGCCCTGCTGCTGACGGAAAGCTCTGGCTAGAAGCACAGCAAGGTGCCCTCAGCCCATGCAAGGGAACGCTCTGGAGCCGTAACACCGCAGAGCAATGGGAACCGCGTAGCTTGCTTTGATCCCTTGTCCAGGACCAGGCTGAAGCAGTTTCCACTGCACCTTTCCCAAGGCTTGGCACTTATCCGCTTCAAAGAAACCGCAGCAACAACACTGTACTAACAGCACTGATGGATGAACTTTGCCTCAACCAAAGCAAGGCTCTCGGTGATCCAGACCCTGTGATTTTTACTCCTGTCTAGCTCCTGTTTTCATGCTGGGAAATATCTGTAAGACACAGCAGCAGCTACCCACATCGGAGACTCCCAAGAGAGATGAGAAATGGATTCCTGGCTCTCCAAAGCCATAGAAATAAGCTTACCTTCTTCAGCTTGCCAGTCTTAGTTCCCACGAACACCACGCTGTAGCCATTGTAGACGTAGGAAGCAACCGAAGTCATCCGGTCCCGGCTCGAGGTGAAGAGCGTCACCCCATCCACCGGCATGGAGCCTCCCAGGGGCTGGTTGATGTCAAGCCCACAGAAATTGTCATCGATGGGGACTGGCTGGAAAGACAAAGGTTTGGGACAGCTGTGAGTGAAACACAGAGCATGGGGCAGCCCCACACACCCGGGCTCACATGGAGAGGAGCTGGCAGTGCTGACAGCAGGGTGGGAGCCACCACCGTGCCACCCCCTGCCCAGGGACCCCGCCAGCTTCAGCCACCTTCTGCAATGGCTTGCTCCCTTCACTGCCAGAGGCCAAGACACTCTGCAGCTGCTCCAAAATGTGTTTGGACAAGGCTGAGGGGGAACCTTAAGTCCAAAAGACACTTCCACTCATTTTCTAAATCTACTAGGTTTCTCATAGGTTTAGCCCCACTGCACGGCCATGCAGGAACTCTCCTTCACTGATTTTGCCTGGCCTCAACCCAATTTCCAGAGGTGCCGAGGAATATGAGCAGAAAGGTGCTCAGCATCCCCACATCAGCAAAGGCTTCCCTTGAAGACCACACCAGCCCTGCTGCTGACAGCTCACAGCGGTGCCAGCGCTGCCACGTGCGGGACAGGACAGGCGCCCGTCAGTCACCAGCCAGAGGACAGCTGGACACGGCTCATCCCACGCCAGGAGAGGGCAGGAGATGCTGCTGCTGCCGTGGGAGCAGCCACCTCCCTCTGGCACAAACGGTCCAGCTCCAGGGCAGAGTTAAACCTTCCCCATGTGAATGTGGGGCTGGTGGAAAGCATCAGCCTGGCTGCCCTGGAAAGGGGGTGACCACACAGGCAACAGTCTCTGGCAACATAAACCACCCGAGCGCAGGAAGATGCACTCCTGCTCCTTCCACCACCCAGCTGTGTGCTTTCCTACAAGCCACCTCGCTGTGCCTCAGTTTCCTTTCTACAACACAGGGAATATGGATGCTGCTTCTCCCTGGAACACCACTTGCCACAAGTGAGGGAAAACCGCTGTGCCGGCGGCTAAGTATTATTCAACCGTATCAGCTGAGATTGCTTGAGTGAATTTCTACGTGGCAGAGGTGGTGGGGTGGGGACATGGGTGGCCGCTTGCCATCACACTGACTGCAGTCCACTTATTTCCCACAAGGGACATTAACTACAAAATGCTCAGGCATATCTAGCTCTAACTGTGATAGGATGACTCCCCTGTGCAAGCCAGCACTCAAGCTTCTCTTTGCCTTCCTTCTTTCATTTCATTTCACCCATGTTTATCTCTTCCCAGCAGCCAAACTTAACATGCCTGGCAAAAGGTGGCCCCAGGGATTCTCAAGTTAGTCCAGGAACAATCTGCATGTGAATCAAGATTAAAGAAATCACCTGAATAAAAATACAGGAGACACAACTGTCATTTGTATTTATCTTGTTAGTTTGTTGATACCACCCTCCTGTTCGGGAAAGGGTGAGAGCCTTCCTCTGGCTGCCAGAGCCCCAGGTTGGAACAGCAAACACTTCCAGCAAGCTGCATGCCTTTATTCATCTACCCTAACGCTACCCCTTCCTTTCACTGTCATCACCAACTCTCTGATAACAACAGGGATTAAAGAGGAAAAGGACTACTATGTTCAGGGAAGCTGAGGCACAGAAAGATCGATCCTATTCCACAAGCTCATGTGCCATACGGCCGAGCACTGATACCGGCTCTCGAGGGCCACCACAGCCAACAGCCGGAGCACCCTTACCGCTTTAGTGCACTGGACATCCTTCCCCAGCAGCCAGTTGAGCTCCAGGTTGCCTTCCCCCTGGTAGCAGGACTGCAGGCGGTCCTTGATCTGAGCGTTGATGGTACGGATGGGGAAGACGCAGAGCGCAGAGTCATCGGGTGGCTGATGGTACTGCTTCTGTCCCTTGGAGAAAATGGCAAAGAGGACATCCTCCTGGGCCGTGATATTGAGGGACTTGGCCAGCACATCTCCTGGCTTGGAGAGGTACGCTGCTTGCAGGAGGCGGTACTCCGTGTCCCCCTTGACGCAGCCAAAGGGCAGAGAGACATAGGAGTGGAATTTGGGGTCATCTTTGCAGAGACGGACGATGCGAGACGTGTAAAAGAGATCGCTGGCAGAGTTGATGGAGACACCCTCTGGGGTCTCTGGCTGAACAGTCAAAAAATAGACAAAGTTGCCACTGGCAAAACCATAGATGTAGAAGATGTCAAAGTGCGAAACAAGGGCCAAGGTATCTGAGGGGATTTTGATGAGGGATGAGACAAAGTCACTGTGGAGCTCGTAATCCAACATTGCTGATGACTCCGGGTCCCGGGGAAGTTTGCGGCTGGAGAGGGTGGGGAAATAATCCTGCTTCCCATCCACCGCTGTGCCAATGAAGAGTTTCCCATCTTCACCTTCCGAGCGCACGATCACACCATACATTGTGCCTGTCTTGTTGACACTGGAGAGGTAGTGCTCCTTTTTGTGTGAGGGCTCTACCAAGATGAAGAGGTCATCCAGGCGCAGCAGCTTGCAGACCCCCTGGTAGAGGCTGCCACAAGCCAGCAGCCGGTTCTCAGAGTAGTCAATGATCAGCAGCTTGTTGACGTTGTTAGTGAGGGTGAGGATCTCACTGCATGGCTGGACAATGAGTGGTGGGTAGCAGGATTTATTGTCCTCCTCAGGACCAGTTTTATGAGCCACTAAAATGGTCAGGTTGCCCGAAAGCTTGTAAACCCTGTTGATAGCTCCAACGTAGACTGCTCCAGTGCCTTGGTGGACAGTCAGGTGGTTGAACGTCCAGTCCCGGTTCTCAGAGTGAAAAGTGCTGAACAAGGCATTGCTGGACACATTTCGGGAGAGAGAAGCTAGGAAGAGACAGAGCAAAGCCACCGACCAGACATCGGAGTCCGGTACCCGAGGCCAGTTCTTCCTCTGATCCATCCTGGGAAAGGCAAACTTCGTGTTCCCTGCGTGTGTCCTGTGCCCCAGCAATGTCCCTCACATGGTTCTGCGGAAAGAAAAGAAACACACAGAGCAAAGGATTAGATCCAGTGTGCCCTGCAGATAAAATTCAAAGGAGGCTTTCTAATTACACAGTCCTTGAGATAAGGTGAGGACGTCTCTAAGCCCAGCAAGAATTAAGCAAGTCTCCTAACTTATTTCTAAACAGTTCAGGCTTGATGTTTTGCCACTTGGTTCAGCCTCTGTGTGTTAATTTGTTATGTGGTTTAGCTCTTTATAACGTACTCTGCTCAGCCATGGGAGGGGATAATCAGCTTCAGCCCAAGACAAAGCCCGCAGCTCACACACCCAACCATCAATCTGCAATCTTGGCTAAAAGGATGTCTCCTGCAGGGTATGTTGTTGGAAGCAACAGAGGAAATAAGAGGTGTTTTCTGCCTTTAAATGCTCTATGATTTAATTTGGAAACCTGAACAAGAAGTCTCATGCAGGCAAGTTCATTGAGCATATACACACCAAAGCTGCCAGCATCTCCCCTCCACTCCTCCCCAGAGCCAGAAATACCTTTGCAGGTGATTTTCAGGCAGAAACTTCTCACTGCCTTCACAAGGTACTTCACTGCTGAAAAGCGGCTGCCACCAGGGTGGGGCCACACGTTCAGCAACCAAACGCTGCCAGCAGCACCCCATGCAGGGGAGGAACTACCAACCCGGGAGCCTTGGACAAATTTCCTGCTCTAACAGAACTTCCAGGTGATGATTAAAAGCTCCACAAAGCGACAGCTTGGACACTGGGTCCAGAAGACCCGATGCCAACCAAACTGTCCATACAGCCTTGAACAATCAGAAGTAGTCTCTCCTTCGACTGATGTGTTTTGACCCATATGGACAAGGCAAGCTAAGACATGAGCTGGAGACCTCTGGCAAAAATCTATATGGAAAATGAAGCACGAAAGACAGCCAGGTTCAGTGGTTGTTTTGGTTTTGTGGGTGCTCCCAAAGCACCTAGACATCACTCAGGCCCAAGGGATGGCTTGAGCCCAGCTGACCCCCGGCCCCATCCTTCCCGCTTGCGCGGGCGGCTGTCAGGCTGAATTAGGAGTCACCAGGCTGGAACTTCCTTAGGAAGCGGGCGCTCGCATCCGAGAGGCTCCAGCTGCGTGAGGCATGTTTACATCAGAGCTTTCCATCCGCCCTTCCGGACAGTGTGCACGCACAGGCGGACACAGGAGCTGTTGAAGAGGACCCTTACAACCCTCTGCATCACCTAGCACCTCTGCTAAGACAGCAGGCTCCCATAGCAAAAATACAAACGTTAAAGACAATCCAAATCCACACATTTCCATGTCTGTCTCATCTAAGGGGGGGACCAGCTTGGACCACCCCAGGCAGGAGGTGTTGGCTCAGTTCCCAACTCAGCCCCAGTCTTCCAACACCACCTCAGGCTCCCACAAAGCAGCTGGAAGCAATGCCAGCTGAGCACCCTGCAAGGCAGCAAGGACCCAGCCCAGCAGAGCTGCTCAGTGGAGCCATGGGGTCAGCAGAACAACACTCTTGAGGCAGGCACCATGTAAAGGCCCTGAGAGCATCCCCACACTGGGGCTCTGCACCTCCCTTGTCACCACAGACATGCCTGGAGGTCACTGGACAGAGTCTCATCCTTGTTACCATCTCCAGACCCGACCGTGACTTGTACTCCTGGCTTGACCTCAGCCTTGCTCATCACCACAGATGTGCCTGACCACCTGGACTCAGAAAACCATCACAAAGTTCTCCTTTCTCCTAAATTATGCATTCCTTACGTACTCCAGGTTGGACGATCAAAGCAACCATTTCAGCCTGCCTTGCAAAGAGATGTTCTCCACCACCTCACAGCACCGCCGGGTCACACCGACCATGCAGGAAGCTGAGGATGAGCTGAGGATGAGATGAACCATTCCACCTGCCCTCTCCGTGAAGTCCCATCATGTCCCACCACGGCCACGCGAGCCCCAGGCACACACACCAGGGAGAAATTTGCACTCTTTGCAGGCGTGACTCTCCTCCTCTGCCCTGCGTACAAATGCGGGAGGCTGTTCCCTAGCACAGCCCACGCTCAGCGGTCCTCACCTGCGGGCAGCCACCGGTTTGATTGATGCTGATCCCCGTTTTGGTATTTAAAATAATTTCCACGCTGCTGGAAACCTGCACTGAGCTCATAAGTGAGTGTCACCAAATGGCCGCTCTTTAGGCTTGTTAACGCCAGGAGCCGGAGACGGCTGTTTCTGAAAGGTGACAAAGGAGCCCTGTCCCTGGGCTGCACGTCTCGGTGTCACTGACAAGACAGGAGAAAGAGAGCGGTAATGGGTTTCTCATTCTGCTCAGGGATACATTTCCCCGGCTGCTTGTTTCTTATTTCCAGTCTCTTAATTTCCACCTTTGGCTGAAGCAGTTTCTCTCTCTCTCTCCCAAGGAGGACGCAGACGCTGCTGCATTTCTTGTGATTGTTTGGATGACTGTGGCAGAAAGCAGCTGCCCACGCTGCCACAACAGCGCTGGGTGACCTCCCCGGCTTTTCTCATTTCAATTTCTGAGTCAACATCCCAAACCTGCTCTCTGAATACAGAATCTTTCAAAAGGGCACAAATCAAACTGCTCCTGAGGATCTGCTCAGAGGAAGGCTCTCCATGCCTCACCCACGCAAGGGTTGCTGGTGACCCACAGTGGCACCCACAACCTGATCACGGGCACCGGGATCCAAGAGCAGCTTGGCGCTTGGAAAACACAGCAAGGCAGCCTGAGACACCGAGACGTCTGCGTGCGGAGCACCAAAAATAATAAAGCCTACCTCAGTTTCCCGTTCCCTGAGAAGAAGAGATGCTTCTGGAGCGGAAGGCTCTGGTCCAAGGGAAGTACAAACAGTGGAAGAGATTCTGCAGAGAATGGGGAGGCTCCGCCGTAAAGCTCAGCGCGCACAGCGTTCCTGAGCAGATTCCCAAATTTTTAAAAAGTTGTTTCATCACAAAGTGAGAAAATAACAGTGCAAGCTAGAAATTAATACATTTAAATAATTAAATTTTATATACATATGGGACAGTAGAAGCTCTTCACTTAGACCAGAGCGGTTTTATATCTTTTCCAGCAACATTTTCATTCAGAGACGGTACAAAAGCCAGTCTGGAGCTGCTGTGCAGCAGAGCTGTCAGCTGAAGCCTAACTTCCACGCAGTGCCTTACACTGAAGGTTTTGCAGAGTATTTGTGAACAGTTGCTGCCAAAGGCAAGAGAGAGCACCCAGGAAGAAGAATCTACGCTTTCAAACATTATTTGAAGATGACAGAGCACGGCCATGAACTGGCATCCTACCCGAATGAGCTGGGGGATGACGATCCATCCCCAGCTCCTTGGCAGCCCCCACCAGCTGCCCCAAGGCTGGGGGGGGGGACGGGGGACAAGGTGTGGGTGCAGGACACGGATCAAGCCGGTGTTCAGCAATACAGACATCAAACACCAAGAGAAACCCATCGCACACCCTACGGAGGGGTCTGGGGATGGCCGAGTACGGCTGGGGAGTTAAACACTGGGGAAACGGGAGAGTGGGTGATTTTAACTCTGATCCTTAATACTATTTGACCATTAATTTTTCCTCTTTTTTTTTTTTTGTGGAAGCGAGTTTAAAATATGGCCTTAAAAGCAATCTGAAGCTATTAGTAACGCAAGGTGAAAGCGAGAGTAAATTCAGGGACACAATATAAACCCAAGCAGCTGAAAGGCCTCAATTAGGCTGAAAGGAGTTATCTGGTATTTAAATAATTATTAGATTGAAGGAATAATCACAGGTCTGAGCCGATTTTTTTCCCCCACTGTCATCCTAATGGAGACTATAATATTATTATTCAAATGCCCATGATTCTCATTGAGGGGGGAAGAAAAAAGGGCTCATTTAATCTCCACGCGACAGGGCTTCAGGAAGCCCGATTAGTCATTTCTCTTAATTCAGCTGTCACTCACTCACGGGCACCACAGTTTGTCATTAGTGGTATTTTATGCACATTAAAAAAAAAAAAAAAAAAAGAGCAGCAAAAAAAGGAAAATTAAAGCAAAACCAAAAAGAGAATCTCCTGTGGAAAATGAGGGATCAAAGGACCAATTTTGATGTCACCAGCACGGCAGCTGTGTTTGCTTCGCGGTGCCGGTATCTTTTCTTTTGGGGTAGGGTTGGTCTTGTGAGCAGTAATTTATACACAGCACCACTCTGCCCTCACCGACCATCTCCCCTCCATCAGGTCCTGCACGCCTGGGACGCTCCGTCCCCTCCGGAGGTTGCAGCTCCTACAGCCCCAGCACCTCTCAGACACAGCAAACGCATCTGCACCGACCCCAGCATCCTCACCTCCGCCCTGCCAGCCCAGTTCACCGGATCCCAGTGCCAGATGCTTTTCCCAGGCTGTCCCTGCATCGCTCCCGCCCCGGGGGTCCCCAAGCAGCCCACAAAGGGGGAGCAGAGCAAGCGATAAAACCCACTGCAGTTTTTCTCCTAAGGCCACGCGGGTTTGGAGAGGTGCCTCACTGAACGAAGCCTCCTGAGAAATAACTGGAGGAGAACGGGGCCACGATTGCTTTCTGAGCTGGAGGTGGATTCTGCCCTCTTTGCTTTTTATAGTCAAGTAAGATTCATTGCTGGGAGGCCGGGAGCAGGGAGATGGGCTGGCTCACACTGCTGACCTCCCCTGCAGGTCACCGGGCTGTCAGAAATCCCCCAGAATTATCGAAAGGGTCACCAAAGGGCAGGCTACACTATATAAACTAAAATACAAGAACAAACCATTTGGAACAACCTCACCCTTGCACCAGCCTGACCCTTTCTCTTCGCACTGGCTCCATATTGTATCTGCTAGCTGGAGTGAGGGGGGAAAAAGCCAAAAGTTTGGCCATTTCTTTGTAGCAAGCGAGAACACGCGTACCGGGTCTGCATCCCGCCTGGAGCCCATCGGGAATTTTTGTATGAAACATTTCCAACCATTAAAGCTGCCGTCATGATTTATCCCCTCTGAAGAAGTGATGTTCAGGACACCTTTGTCAGCTATGGAGGAAGACCTTAAAATATTTAATAGGATTTTGTTTTGGTTTAATTAGACAAAAGCTCTGAACCAAACTGATCTAAGCATCTCCGAGCTCTGGGACCTTTCCAGCCCGGATCAGAGGTCTGGGTCTCAGTCCTGCCTCCTCCGCCGAGCCGAACGCTGCTGAATCCCCCCTTGCACACCCGCTGGCTCCAGTCCCTTCCCTTGCTCCCAGTATCTTCACCTCTTTCTCCAGCAAGGGAAGCCTCAGCACATTCGAGCCCTGCACAGAGGATTTTCCCAGCCATGCCGGAGCCCATCGCACACCACAGCAGCGGTGCTGAGCAAGGGGCGTTTTAAACCCGGGTAGCGTGCAACAGCCAGCTCAATCATTTGCTTCAGTTCGACGCCAACTGAAGTTACTGGCAGCTTGATGTAAAGTAATTACAGTTTTGTAATACAAAGCACCGAGGAGGGCTCCCAGCGCCTTTTCTTTGGTTTTTTTTTTGTGGGGTTTCTTGTTTTTCTTTTTGTTTGTTTTTGTGTTGTTGTTTTGGGTTTTTTTTAAGACTATTTTGGCTCTAACAACAGTAAGAGCAAGCTGTAAATCACCAGTGGGGTGCCTGGCATCGGGTCCGAGGTTTCTGCAGAGGTTAGTGAACCACAGGGATGACGAATACCAACCCTTTCCTAAAGCATGACTTGCAACACTGAACCCTTTGGGTGTCAGGCTGAAAACCACATTTACACCTCACCCTTCTGCTTCGCTGCCCCTCGGCAGGGCCCGTTCCCGCTCCGCAGGGCTGTGCTGGCAGCCGCAGCCAGGAACCGCGCCGGGAGCTGCGTCCCCACTTCCCCGGAGCTGCTTATTCACCGGGATGGTATTTGACGGGCTCGTCAGCTTTCTGAGAAAGAGTTAAGGGTGTAAAATACAGTATTGTGATTATTGCTTCCTCCAGCCCTGGGACAAGGAAGAGGAGGGGAAGAACGAAACCCAGCCGCGAAAAGGCATTTCCCTGATAACAAACACGATTGCATGAATTATGCACAAAATTTGTTCATATTGTCCAGACTTCAGATATTGTTTATACAATGCATACCGGATAAGTCACCTCTCCCCCCCATCTCCCTCTTGAGCCCACATATCCCGACAGGTCTGGAGTAAAGAGAAACAGAAAATCCCAGGGAGAAACTTGCTGTAAGCCCAATCTTTGTAACTGCAATTTGGAGAGCACGGCGCAGCACCCTGACCCGTGGGGTCTGACGTTTGTCCCAGACTTGCTGAATAGACCCGGACAAGTCCTGTTACTCTTTGCCTCAGTTGTTCCACCTGTGAAATGGGGATAACACTCTCATACATGAGGCACTCAGACATTCAGTCGATGGGAGACTCAAAAAGGAGTTCCCAGGCATAAACTACTGTAGTAAAGTATGTGTAAGGGACTGGTTTAGCACTTCTTGGTGCGCCTCTGTTCATAAACTCCTTGAGCAAAGATTGTTCAGCAGAGCAGGGCTTCTCTCCCCTGACAGCGGTGACGAGCAAACGTGGGCACAGCTACTTCTGACCCCCAAGGATCCTGAAACATTCCCGCGACACAGCAAGGAGGCATTTCTTTAACACTGACAAAATCATCACTGTCTCCAAGGGAGCACTGGTTCCTCTGGCAAATCTAAAGCAGGACCACAGCTGTGGCTCCAGCATGGCTTACATCCAGCTGTGCATTGCAGCTGGAGACATTTAACCCACCAACCTCAAAAGACATCCAGAAAATTTCATAATTAACCCAGGACACCTAGGTGGCAGAAATTAGACACCTTTTTCTTTCCCTGTGCTGATACTTGACACCTGCTATCTGAGAAACCCCAGCTGGCAGCTATTGAGCTTCAAGTACACTGCTGTGAAATAGCTTATAAATTACCTTGCATCAAGAGAGGTGCTGGGAAAAGGGGACTTTATTCACCATGTGGTCCCTGAGGACAGACCCAATGCTGGCGACACCACCATGCACTGGAGCAGGGAGCAGAACAGACCCTTATTTTCCTGGTTGCACTGAAGTACAACACAAAGGGAAAAATTAACACTACTAAAGTTTCATAGCTGGTTTATTCAAGTTTTGGGAAGTCTCAGTTTCATCTAAACCTGTGTAAACAGGTCACTGGCTTTGGATAACAGTAAATGATAAAAGTTTGTGGCCAGAAAGTTGTGATTCTGCAGTCCAGTCTCCTGCTGCAAGGACCAGCCATACTCATCATTCAAGAGATGTCTCTCTACGCTGTCCTTAGGGACCTCCAAAATCAGAGCCTACAACCCCTCCAGGCAATCTAGGTCAGTTTGTCCCTTGGAAAGTGCTTTTTCGAGCTTCTTACCCAAGTCCTGATGTACTGAGGCTTATCCACCCCTCTTCGCTGGTGCACCTGAACATCATTTGCTTATTCATGGACTTCATTCCCAACAAAATAGAACTTAATGGATAACCTTAGGTGCAAGCAGATTAAACAATTAAATGATTTGCCCAAGGCTAGTCAAAAGGTCCCAATGGCAGAGCCAGAAGTTTTATCTCCTGAGCCTCAGCCCAGCACTCTCTCCCCAGGTGACATCCAGCTGCAGTTTACTACAAGAGAATATCACAGTGCAGCACGAGGGAAGATCACAGAGCGGCCACCGAACCGGAGGAGAAAAATAAGCAGCAGCTTCTCCTGGCCTCACTCCAAGTGCACCACAGGCAAGTGAAGAACCCCAGCTTCAAATTAAATGGGTCCCCAGCCACTCCATTAAACAGAAATCCTGAAACAGAAATCCTTTGGCTGTGCCAGCCCTGTACAGCGAGTGGTGTTCGTTATCCCCAACACTCCCTACGGCAGCCAGATGTATTTACACAGTAGCCACAGCGCTGTTACCTAAGTAAACCAGGAAATTGTACATTTGTTAAAATTAGGTTCTGAGATGCTGAATCCCCAACTGTGCAGCTATAGATTTCACTCAGCCAGCAGCGCTGAAATTATTAAGAGCACGCCACTGCCTCTGTGCGCATTCAGGCACGTTTCCCCATTCGGGAGATGGTTACTGGTTACGATGCTCCATCCCACTCCAGAACGCGATTATCTTTTCAGATTATGAGCAATAACCACCAAGTCAAGCTTACACAACCGCAGGCGATCGTGCTCTCCATCACTGTACCTGGGGAGGGTAGGGCTGGTACGGCACCGAACTGGAGCAGGAGCCATCGGGATGAGAAGCGGAGGAACACGCAAAGGGAGAGGTTGATCCCTGGTGGGTGACCAGCACCATCGACTCACTGCTTTGCTCCAGATTTCAGCTGCCAGTCACAATGCTGGCATTCCCACCGCAGAAGTGGAAGAAGTTATTATCCGGGTACCGCCATGGGATCACAAGGATTTGGAAAGGCAGAACACAACTGAAAAAGCCCTTAAATTAACAACCAAACTGAAGCAGACAGGTTGATGCAGGAGAGAGCCACACGGCACTGAAGAACCCTTCAGGGACCATTAACCAGCCCTCGTCAGGCCTGTCTTAGTGGAAGTATGTGCTATGAACTGCAATCAACATCAGCTTTATCAGCGACACAAGGAAGTGCCCTTACCTCTCAAAGGCTCTTTACACAGGGTTGCCTGTCCTTTTAAGTGCATAACTGGGGTGCCTGATGCAGTTTTTGAAAGTGTTTCAAGGTGCCTGAGCCCTGGGAAACGTAAAGCATCTTCTTTCCCTGCCCAGTCTGCTTCACCGAGCATGACAAGCAGCAACCATCGCAGAGCTCGTAGCCACAGGGACAGCGGCTGGTTGCTGTCAGGATCCCAGCGGGTCTCGTGCATCGGTGCCCGGGGGGCTCCCAGTGCTGGCAGCCAGGTGCCCCCAGCCGTGTGCTCAGAGCTCCATCTGAGGACCCCAAAGCCTCCATCCCACCATCAACTGAACATCATCTCCTCTCCTGCAGCATTTGGACATCAATGTCTACCCGAGAAAGTGGCTTCTTCCCATTCATCTCCTCCATGCTCCTCTGCCCTGCTTTTCAATTTCAGAGCTCTGGCAGATCGACTGATTAATTCAAGCCTGTTTAATAACCCTTCTGTTTAGATGAAACAAGCTGTCTTGTTTTCTTTATTTTTAACACTAACTCTTGTTTCTTTGCTAAGGATCTTTCTGTCATTTAAAAATTTCTCTCTGCAGCCAAGCTGACAATAGGATGGAGAAAGCATCTGCCTACGTCCACATCTGACATCAGCCAGCAGTTACTGCACGAGGCTAAAGAAGGACCGGACACCTCGATGGGTAAGAGGTCCTAAAATCCTCAACGCGTCTTGCAAAACCATTAGCATCTCTCATTTGCTGCGGCAAATCCCTGTGTAGCTCAGACCACGGTGCAACCATGGGGACCACGGGGCCAGCTCCAGACAACGTGGGCAAGAGGAAAGGAGACACGGGAGCCGGAGCACCCAAACTCCTCACACAGCTCATCCACAGGGATCCACTGCGCTTCTCCACCCTGTTGTGGGTGGAAAACACGCCTTGGAAAACCTGAAAGCCATCACACTGCTACGAGCTCTGCCCCACGCCGCACCCCTGGCACAGCAATCGATTGGCAATGGTCAGGTGGGCACGGAGCCCGGCAGCTGCTCCCACCACCACCGACCGGCCTTGCAGCAGCACCGACAGCCCTCTCCTCCCGCACTGACCCCCAGCTTCACTTGCCGTCACCTGCTCTCCCATGGTGTCCCCACGCCGGAGGGTTCTGAGGCACCGGCTGGTTCAGCCTGAGCGCTGCCGGGCAAGAGCCTCCTCCTCCTCCTCCCTCCCCACCCGCCGCCCCGTCCCGGCTGCAACCCCCGAGTGCTGTGCACAAAGAATAACAGACACACAGGGACCCGGCTCCCGATGGGAATGAGTTGGAGCCTCTCAGCTGTCTCCTGCCTCTTTGAATTTCAAAGCTGCACTTGTCTGTAGAGCAACTGAGTCATTTCCTTCCTATATCCAGCCTATCAGACTGGATCCAGCAGCGCCCGGAAAACAATAAATCCTTCAAGGACGTGTAAGGCCATATTTCACAGGAATGCAGCAAGCCTGCTTGGAGAGCTCCTCGCACACCCCTTAATTCAAAACTCCTCCATGGAAGCTGTCTCGCCCCAGCACCATCCAAGCACAGCAGCAGTCCCCATCCCCGCTGCTCCCGCCTCCCGGGGCGGCACAGGGGCACTGCAGAAACCCAAGCGTGGACCAGCACTGCGGCCCGCGCAGGTCAACACCACCTCATCACCCTGACCAGATGCACCACTGAGGGGCTGATGGGTTAAAAACCAGTAATGAAGTTTCCTTGATTCCATAAAACGTACAGAGGATCTAGGAGGAAGGGAAGCTACAGCTGAATTTGTGGCAGGACTTCACCGATGCTTTGGCAGACCGAAGGAAGGCTGCAGCCGCAAACGAGTTTGCTCTACAAAATACAGCAGAGCAAAACAACATGTGAGAACCAGTGCAGGTTGTAAGAATACTTTCAGCTGGTTCAATTTTATAAGGGTCTCCTTCACAACCGCAAATTGGTCTTCCTGATCCACAAAACATTTCTATCGAGCTCATGAGAATTGTGGAGAGTAAAGACAAAACTCAATGATTTTGAGCTACCCAGGGCCTGAAAGCTGCAGAACTTCCACTGAAACAACAGAGGTGAGATGTTTGATCAAAAAGAAGTTCTCAAATTTGAGTTTCCACCCAGCTCCAAGCAAAACCAGTGCATTTTCCAGGATCACTTCAGTGCGGCTTCCATTGTCTTTTTAGACGCCAGAAGCAAAGCCCAACAGACTTACATTAAGATGCATAACACCGTTAACCAAATGATCCCATATAAGTGAAAAAACCTAAATGACAAGGAAATTAATAGTATATCCTCTTCAGCAACAAGATGGCTAAAGCAGATAATCTGGCAAAGTGTCATGTTTATAATGGAAATTTGCAGAGAACATAACAGCAATTGTCAGGGATGAACAAATGAGTCAGTATTTTGCTTTCTCTCATGTTAAAATTTGCACTGTTTGCGAGAAAAACACTCTTTTTTCAAACCTTGGGACAAGAATGAGATTAAGCCAAAATTATTTGGTTTTCAATAGGTCTCTGCAGCTCATGTAAAGGACAGTGTGGGAGCAGGCGGTGGCGGGGAAGGTGAGCTGCCCAAAGCCCTGTGCCAGCAGGACTTGCACCCAGAGAGACTGTACCTATACTTAAAAGTAAATTAGATCTCGTATCAATAGGATTGACATACAGCTCTTTTCATACAAGTCTGCAAGGAAATGGTTAAAAAAAACCAAAACAAACCTATCGCTGAATTCACACTCAGAAGTGAAAAAACTCCACCTGCAGAGTCAGTCCGATCCCATCCAACTTGTCGCTCCTGAGGTTAAGCCTCCTGGTGACCCAGTACCCTGGGCAGGGCTTATTTTTTTGGGTTTTTGTTTTGTTTTGGTTTTAGACAAGTTATACAACATCCTTGGAAGTCCTTAAAAGAGACTCTGCTTTTGTTTCTTTCTGAGAATTTGTTCTAGCACTTCTCAGCTCAGCCCAAGACAAGTTGTGGCCACCTCCAAGTCAGAAAATTTATTTGGTGGAACCGACGGAACAGATTTGCCCCCGTCACACAATCCACTCCTTGAAAAGCCACGTTACGCAAGCACTTGTACCAGCACCTTATTATATCCCAGGAGACAAGCAGAGGGGCTCCTGCCTCTTTCTTCCAGTAAACTCCGGAGTGCTTGCCCATGCTCCTTGGTTGCTACGAGATTTTAAAGACAGTCTAAACCTGTTACCACCAAATGGGCCTTTAACACAATTCCTGCTCCATAAGGCTCCTCATCTGCCAGTCGAGCCAAACACACCACAGTCCACCGATCAGAGAAGGGCTGAGCACTGCCGCTGTAATTAACTCCTTACGAACTGCCGAGAAAACTTTACAACTAGGAGAGAAAGAGCCTGCAGTGAACCTTTTGCTGCTGCACCATCTCTCAGCCAAATAGATTACTTACTGGGGATGTTTTTCAGCTGGCCCTTCCAGCTTCTCTAACACAATGGATGATGTTTCTGTAATGTTAAACTGATTTGGAAATACAGAGGGGCAGACATCAAAGGTCAGAACTTTTAGAAGGTTTAGGGCAAACACAGAAGCATTTCTCATTCCAAGGTGGACTTTGAGAAGCTCTTGCTCTCTATGCGCTTACCCCAGATTTTGAGAAGAGCTTTCCCCCCTCACGTAAGTACATAAGCAGCATCTTTGGAAAGCGCTCAGTACACAACAGACTCAGAAAAACCCCAAAGAAAAACCAGCGCTCACCTGGCAGCCTGACCATGGCAAGCAGTCTTGCCTCTCCGGCCACCCCACACCTCCCAGAGTCAGTGGCTGAACGGAGGGATTTGGGCATCTGCGTTCTCGGTTGTGCCCAACCCTCAGCACCAACACTTCATAACACAAAAACAGCAGAAGAAATGTTTGGGGGCTGCAGTAGTACAGGCGCAGATTGTACCCACGTACAGTGACAAACCAGCGCTCCCCTGCGCCCGTGTGAATTGCGATAAAGCAGGTACCTACTACAACCACACAGCCGCTCCTTCCCAAAGCCCAGGATAACCGCGAAGCTTAGAGTGTGCGGAGTCCCACCCCGCTGTCCCCTGAATCACACAGAACCACCGGCGATAGCTTAGGAGCAGGAATGAAACTCCAAGGTGGGGGTTTGCTGCCGGGACCTCGCTGTGCTCCTACACCAGTCGGAGCTGCAAGACCCCAACCACGCTTGAACCCCTCTGGACGCCCAGGAGGGTGGGAGCTCCCGTGTTTTAGTTTCAGTGCAGATTTAAAACCTGTGAGATGGCAAATCTTCAGCGTAAGAATAACATAGCCAGTTAGGAAGCCTACAGGCATGCTCCCTTTTCCTCCCCACCCCACCTCTTCGCACTTCCATTAAAAATGAAAAGGAAATTCACAGGCTGCTTTTTTTTGTTTAAATAACATTACAGGCTGTGGCATAAACCAGCAAAGGCAGGAAATATGATCATGAGGGCAGTGCTCCATCCTCTGCTCCTGTCACTGCGACTTTTTGGGGACTTGGCAAATGAATGAGTAAAGGAGACAGCCTGCGTGTTTTATGGAGTTGAACTGTAACATCCCTGTTAAGCAGCCAACTTACCATTTCTCTGCTCTGACATCAATAAATCTACCCAGCCACGGGGAACAAAGCTCTTCACATGAACTGGCTACACGTGAATCCCTCGTATTTGGCTACCTGGGCAAGCAACCAGCCCGCTGTGCTCTGCCACGCTCGCTGCTGCTTTTGCAATATTCCCAAAGAGGTGGGAAACGGCCCGTTTCAGTAACAGGACTTGGGAGGGTTTAACCCTGCTTCTGACGCACGCACGTTTGTTGCGGCACCTGCTTTTCCAACAGCCAATTCCCAGAACCTCAGCTTCCTGCTCCTGGGGGTCAGAATGGCCACTTGGAGATATAAAGAAAATCTTGACAAGGCAAACTCAGAATGCCCAGCAATCGGGAAGCAAATAAAAAGAATTCAAAGCCTCTGTTTTAAGTGTTATAATTAATCTCAAAACCTTGGAGCTCAAACTCACTTTTTTGGAAGCTCATTCCCAGGTTAACAAACCAAAGCAGCGTTAAGCGTGAACACCGAGGAAAACCCCTGCACACCTCCAAATCTCTGCCCCTCTCTCGCTGGATGCCCAGTTTCCTCCAGCGTGCCGCACGCGAGGGATCGCTCCGAGGTCTCTCTTACCGATGACATGAAACCGCTACGGAAGAAAAACTGCACATAAATCTCTCCGGGATGCATTTGTTCCCAGGCTCACTGAGCCTGGAAATAACACGAGGAACTTGTTCCACGCTGAGTCAGGGTCTAGCGATGGCTCCTGGACGAGCCGCGGTGGATCCGCTTCCTTCCCGGCGCGCGTCACGGGCGGCAGAGCGAGCAAGCAACAGCCCAGCGCTGCCCCAGAGGTTTCCTGTTTTCCCCAGCGCCGTGCAGCTTCCCGAGACACGGTACAGGGAAATGGGGCTCCGGAGCCTGACACCGAGCTGCTGCGGGAATTTAAACCACTGTTTTTCAAATGCTGTTAAGAGCCAGACAGGAGCTGAAAGCACATTAAGCCATTTCCTTTAACCTTCTCCGCTGTGGCCTCTCCATGGCCACACTCCCCCATCCCACCATCCCTTCACTGGGAAAACGGAGTGAGATTTGCCTGTGCATCCCGAGGGCTTCCCCCCACAGCTGCCCCACACATCCCAGCACTCCCATTGCTGAGCCCGACACCCCAGTCGAGGCCACAGCAGGTGGGAGCTGCTGGTCCAGCCCTGGGGGAGCCCTCCTGGCCCCCCCAAATCACGACAGAGAGGCAGAGGCTGGGTCCATGCTCAGCCCTGCCTGCACCCACTCCTCCGAACGCCCTCCTGCTCACACAGATATTTGCTGCTGTATCTGTTTCCACAGAGGCTTCTGCAAGAGCAGATCCACCATAGAACAGCACCTCCCCTTGCTCCCACCAGCATCAGCGGCCACAGCCGGGCTCTGAGCCCAGTTCTGCTGTTACGTGGCACCGGCACCCACCGGGACAGCCCGTGCTGCTCCCGGGAGCTGCTCCCCACCGAGCCCCAGCAAAGGCCGATCTAACATCCACTTACCGCACTCGGGAGGAGGCTCAGCCTCAGCTGCAGCCAGGAAGGACACTGCCCTTCCCGTCCCGCTCCCAGCCGCAAGGCGCCGGGCTGGGGCTCCAGCACTGAGCCCCCGCCGCGCTCCCAGCACAGCACCGAGCCCCCTCCTCAGCGGCACAGCCCCGGGTCAGCCAGCGGCTCCGTTAATGAGCCCTGAGAAAGGAGCAGCGGCAGCGGGAGGAGGCAAGGTGAGAGGTCAGTGTAATATTTACTCAGACGTCACCTTTCACTTTTATGAAGCGGGGAAGTGGTGCCGGAGCAGGAAAAGGGCTGCGAGGGATGTTCCTGCATGGGAAGCCGCTGTCACACCAAGCACAACACACAGCCGGCTCCAGGCTGGCTCCGGAGAGCCGGGGACAGGCTGGGGCAGGAGTCCTCCATCGGACCCCCAGACCCCCACCAAAACCACACATGGCTGGGGACGGGCTCCGGGGTCTTCCCAGCACTGCTGCGAGGGAACAGCCGGGGTGGGCAGGACCTCTGAAGAGCAAAGAGCCTCTCCAGGTCCCCTGTGCTTCAGGAGATGCCCAGCCAGGCTGGAGCCCATCACACAACAGGGCTGTCCCTCCACACCGTGATTTTAAGGAACCCAGAGGAGACAAGGTGCACAGCGCAAGGAGCTCAGCTAGAAACGCATCGGCTGGATAACAGAATTTCCCCAGCGGAATTGTTTCTTGGAAGAACTGTCTCCTCTGCCAAGTGGGAAGAAGGTACTGAGCGTGCCTCCCGGCACGGAGCTTTGCCAACGCAGCCCCACGCCGCGGGCAGGGCTGGTTCCAGGGCAGGGCAGGTGCAGGCAGGGATGGTGCAGGCAGGGATGGTGCAGGCAGGGATGAGCAGCACTCGCTGCTGCCCTGGCTCACAGGGCTCTCCCAGGCTTGCTATCGCTCCGCCTTTTGAGATGATCTGGACTTTTTTTATAACGCGACTCTGATGCCTTTTATCTCCTGCTCTGAATGTAATTTTAGCCCAGGCAAAGCAGGATTAAATTTTCATAGTATGATACATTTATCTCGCTTTTCATTCCCCCCTCCCCGTCACCATCTCCCAGGTCGGTTTCACCCAAACAGAAGCAGCGATTACAATGAGAAACACCAGATGGGCTCTATCCGGTAACGGAGGGGAGGGCACCTCTTTCCCAGCACCCTGTCCCTAGCAGCCCCCCGCCAGGCAGCAGCCAGCACCCCGGTACCCAATGCCAGGCTGACAGCATCACTCGGGCCCTCTGAAATACACAGATGGACCAGAATTCAGACTGAAAACCCAGCAGAGAACACGCGGCAGATTAGGTACATCACCGACATACGTTGCTCTCGGGTTTGGTAAACTCAGGCTTTCTTGGGACAGTCCTGCTAAGAGCAGCCTTGCCTCCACCCAGGCAGCACCCAGCGCTTGGGCTCAGACCACAGCAGGTAGAGGAGCCACAAGCCATGCCAGGGAGCCACGCTTTCCTGGACAAGGAGCAGGGAGAGGCAGCCACAGCCTGCCTCGGGGGGGAATGTCTGAAAAGCACCGAAAGCCTCCTGTCCCCCCTTACCCCCAAAATGCCGCATTCAGTAAAGCACCGGTCAGACCCGCAGCACCTCACAGCCCTCGGCCGAGGGACCGGGGCTCCAGCACCAGCCAGAGGCTGCGTTTCAGTGCAGCTTTGCCAGTTGCTGTTTTTATGCTCATTTTTCAGTTGGGCTCCACCAGCCTGATCCGGAGGATCCCCTCTAGTGGGATGAGGAGGAATTTCAAGCCCACATCCCACTCCCATCACCTCCCCAGCTCTTTCTGTACCAGCCGCCGGCTGGCCCTGCTGCCCAGGGCGGGCGGTGGGCTGCAGCGGGGACCCGGCTCACAAATTGCTCGCCCCGCTTTGCCAGAGCCATTTGGGGCGAAGACAAACCCAGGGAGGTGCTGGGGAGGTGGCGCAGATGGAAAAACAACAGCAGCCGTCAAGGATAAATCTCCTTCACGGCAGCAAAGGGGGGATGACTTCCATCAGCAAAACATTTACCTTTGCCAACAACGTGCCACCTGCACCACATACCTCACCAGCAAGCCCCGGCACCCGCTGCAGAAAGCGGGCTGGAGGCATCGCGGCTGCCCTGCAACCCGGTCGGTGCGGCGGCACGTGGGGGCCCAGCCTGAGGCACCCAGTGGGTGCGCTCGCAGCCCATCTCCCTCGCCAGTACTAACCCACACAGCAAATATATATATTTTCACTGCAGAGAAAGAATCTGAACACAAGCCCCGGGCAGCCGCCTCTGCCGCCTAAGGACAGCACGCTGCCCTCAATTCTGCTTTTGTTCCCGCTTTGCTTTTCATCCCGGAGGCTCCCTCTGCACCACTTCTGCAGACAAAGAGCTCGTGGCCTCCTCAGACCAAAACGCCTTCAAGTCCTGCACAGCCAAGTCATGCCCTCGCCCCGGGAGGGAGGGTGGGCACCCAATTAGCAGAGCTAAGGAGGTAACGCACAGGATGCTCTCGGTGATAAAGACGCATCAGATCCAGCCAGCAGCGTTTGTGGCTCCGGGAAGAACTTGGTAGCACCTTTTCCCCCTTAGTTCCCCCTTGCCCTCCCCTTTGCTGTTGTGGCGGTGGCCTCCTAGCCAAGCTGGTTAAGAGATTAACACTCTAAAAACCACATTTACTCTAATTAGCCATGAAATCTTTGTAACTAAGTGAAAAAATGTTTCCCTTGAGGGATTTTTGTCCATTCATCACTGTTTGAATTGCCAGGGAGGGGGGGAAAGGAGAAAAGGGGGGGGGAGAGAAAAAAACCTCAGATCTAATGAATTAATAGCAGAATGCCCTGAGGGAGCAGCGGGCTCCTACAAAACACGGGCACCTCAAAGGGGGCTTTTCACAGGCTCGCCGAGGGGACGCTTCTGAATTATTTCGAGTTAACAGACTGTAACACAATGCTCCGCTCCCCGTACGAGCTGGGCAGCTTGGCCAGCACGCCGCACGCCTCCCTTCCCTTCCGCAGGGACGGACAGACGGACACCGCGTGCAGACAGCTGGGGGGGACGGGGCTCTGCCGGCAGCATCGCCAGTGCCCCCCAGTTGCTGTTTTACTGGGGAAAACATTTCAGAAACAGTTAGGTGGGAGGGGGGGCGGAGAATCTTGCCACAACTTAGGCCCATAAATATTTCATACTGCTGGAATAAGAACGATTATATTCCTGCCAGCACTTTTCTTGTGTATTTTAAATGTGTCACCGCCTTCTACTTTCTCCCCCGTTTGTGTTTCTTGTAACAGGCCCATGAAATAAAGATTAGCTGAATAATCAAGAGTGTTTAGAAATGTGAAGGGGCCTGTCTCAGGAGCACTGCACGCTCAGGTTCATCTTTTTTTTTTTTCTTTTTAAGGATGCCAAACACAGATGGGGGAGTGCAGTTTTCACACGCTGTAAGAGGCGGGCTGGAGCAGGAGCGAGCGCGGTGCCCGAGCGTGCAGGGACGAGGCGAGCAGAGAGCACACGCTTCCCCGTCAAAAATGACAGCCTCAACGCCACGCAGAAGAGGGGGGCAGTCTCCCCCATTACATATTTATTGTTCAAACTGCAGAGGGGCCAATTAAAACAGCTTGATCACTGCCACGTTCAAACAGACGCGTAGATGCTCAGAGAAGCGGGATGCGAGAGGCAGGTGTACGCTTTCCCGTTGCGATACGGTGTGGTCCGCTCTTCTGAGAGTCACTAAAACAACCTCAGCTGAACAAAGGTACTTCTGAGACGCAGCCCAGCTCCCACGGGAAAGCATCACGTTGACACCAAATAGCGAGCACAGCTTTCCACCTTAAGCCTTCTTGCCACATGCCCATGCGATTTCTGCATATTAGCCTTTGCTTTCTTTCCTAGCTCAATGCTTTGTATAAGCTGCCCACGGCACGAGAGAGTCCACACCTACATCTGCCCTAGCTTTTGGGCAATCATTCTGAGACATGCTCCAGACTGCCACATTTAGCTGCAACAGGAGTTCCCAAAGTAAGTTCTGGAAAGTCTTATAGTTAAATTCGAGATCTCGGGAAGATACTGCAATCACGTGTTTCCCCGAGACACCACAGGGTCTGCTCAGCAAACTGCTCCAAATGTCATTTCCATTTAGCTGCTTTGCAAGCCAATTTGTCACATACTAATGCAATTTGCTGAAGAGAGTTAAAGAGCATGGGGCAGTAGCAGTCACCTCTTCTCCAGGCTCCCACAGCCAGCCTGGATCTGCATTTTCCCTCCAGGTGCAGCTCCCTTCTGCTGAGGAGCAGGGGAAGCTCAGGGTTAACACGAAGAGCAAGACCGAGCGTGGTAAGAGCACCGAGAAAAGCTGTTTCTATCATATTGGTGGATTGCGTGCAGATCTTACGCAGCATCTGTTACCTGTTTCCACCGCACAAACTTGTTATAAGCCGAGGGGGAAACTCCACGATTAATTACATCAAACAACGCTATAAAGACAATGAAGAGTAAATTGGGTTACTTTATCTTCTTGCAACAAGCGCTGTGGAGATAGTTAGAAAAGTTGAGAAAGATGACTGGTTTGCTAGATAAGCCATTTCACAACAGCAGTTGTACACTCACATTACACATTGCTTGCATCAAGTTTCTTAAATCAAAGCTGTTTTATCTCGTTCCTTGCACCACCCCAAAATATCACATTTAAGCTTTCAGGGTCCTCAAAGTGACAACGAAAGGCAAAAGGACAGCAATAAAGGAAAAAAAAATACTGCATTTTAAAGGATCTAACACCTCTGTGTTAAAGGAAAAAAGCTAAACATCTGTTCTGAAGATGGCACAGATTTTTTCTGAGGCATCTGTCTTTCAGCTGTAAAGTAGGTCATTTAACTTTTAGACACCCTATCAATGAAGCCATCCAGAGAAGGAGAGACAAGACCATCTCCTCAAGTCAGCTCAGATCCATTAAAGACATTCAAGCCACCAGCGAAGCATCAAGTGCTCAGCAAATAACAGGGAAACCCTGTCAGCAGTAGGTTTTTACATCATGATACTCTGCTAACTTCACATTCTCTCACCTCCAAGCCAGTATCTTGAACTGTAGGTCACAGATGTACAGGTTTTTTTCCTCTACCACTTACTATTCACCTCACTTAATATTAACCTATTGACTTTCTGATACCCCTTAGAACACAGATTAATTGAACATCATTCACTTCACCTCCAGGAACGTGCAAGTATTGGCCATAGCTTGAATGGAGACAAAGCCCGTAATGCCTGACCGTGCCAGGTTAAACGGAGGTCACGACAAGAGAAGACAGCGTGGCATCTCCAGTGCTTGCACAGAGCAGCCTCTGCCGTGATCAACACGCCATCCCAGCATCTGCGGGGCTGGAGAAGACTTGGACCATCACACAGAAGTTAGGATTTCCCTGAAGGGAGCACAAGTGCATTTGCCTTCCCTCTCCTCGCTGCTTTTCTAAAAAGGATCTTGCAAGGATTTAGGAAAGTTTTAATGGTTTTTTTTTCCCCCAAGATTCAGGGCTATTTTGAAAAGAGTCCCTCCTTGCCGACAGTAACTTTTTATGGAAAGGAGTTTATTCTGACACATTGACCGCTCCAGACCGTGACTGAGCGGTAACAAACGACAGCAGAATTAACGAGAAAACACATCTATGTATAACGTCTACCCGCACGTAAACCAGAGCGGGGAGGCAGATGACCAGGAACAGGGCAGTTCGCAGGGATTTCTGTACGCCCCTCCGCACGCAGCGTTAGGCAGCACCTCCGGATGCCGCTGCCGGGCGCAGCCGCCGCTTCCCCGGGCACGGCCGGGTACCGGCGCGCCGCGGTAGGGCCGGTACCGCCGAGAACCGCCCCGCGGTCTGCAGCCCTCGGTGCCACCCGCCTGAGGCGGCCACGGGGACGGAGCCGCGGTCGAGCACCGGGGGACGAGCCCAAACCTCCTCCCCGCACCTTCCCGGCCGCCCACCGGCAGGACCGCGGCGGCGGGGATGCCCGAGGGAGCCCCAACCCCGGGGATACCCCGCCCCCCCGGGGACGCCCGAGGGCGGGAGCCCCTCGCCAGCCTCGGCCACTCACCAGACCTCGCAGCTCCGGTGCCGCCCGCCTCCTCGGGGTGCCGGCTCCCCGGCTCACGGCGGGGTAATCCACACGGTCCCCGNGTCCGTCCGTCCGTCCGTCCCCCGCCGAGCGGAGCAGGCTGCTCGGGGAAGCCGCACGGCGCTGAAACAAAGCCCGAAAGCGAAACCGGGAGCGGAGCTGCCTCACCTCGGAAGGCTGCACGTCCCTGGGCACCCGCACACCTGAACTGGGGCCAAGCGGTGATG
>VXBL01002384.1:649124-749570 GCA_013400195.1 Aramus guarauna | reverse complement strand
GAGCTAAAGGCTTTATCACCTGTGCCCCAGGTGTCCCCCGCTGCTTGGGTTATAGCCTCCCATCAGCTCGGGGAGGGGGTGGGGGCTGTGGCTTTCTGTTCCCAGCTCTGACCTGCTGTATGCCCCTTGCCCCCAGTTCTGGTAGGGAGAGTGATACTTCAGCTCTCCATTCCTCAGTTTCCCCACCTATGAAATGCGGTTGACAAGTCACTTTTCTGCCAAAGCCACGTTGCTCCCAGCAGAGCAAAAGCTGTGTGTGTGCCACAGAGCCCCTGAAGATGCTGACCTTCACACCTCCTGGCCTGCCAAAAGCTGGCAGAGACCAACCACAGCAGCCATGGCCAGCCAGCTGGGACCAGGAGCCCTACAAGCCCCCCCGGATGGGAACCAGGGGATCCCTCCTTGGGATTGAGCGGCTCACCATGGCTCACCACGGAGCCACCGCCTGGCCTCTCCTGCTGGCCTAGCACAAGTGTTTGAAAAGCTGTAGGGTATCCAAAGCGAGGAGCATCTTCAACCACCCCTGAGCTACACTGGTTATCTGCGTTGGCCCACGAGAAACCCCTGCAAACAGGGAGGCAAAGCCGGCCCCGTGACAGCATGGCCACACCGCTCCAAAAACCCAGAAACACCATGGTCCAGCTAAACCTGCCCCAGCAAAGCGGCATGAGAGCAATTTTGAGGAGTGCAACTGGTGAAGGGAATCACTAACGTGATGGATTGCTGTTTTCCATTTCTTGTCATCAAGAATTTTTTAAAAACTTATTTATTACATATTGGAATATTTGTGAGAGAAAATTACAGCCATCATCCTGGGCCTCTTCCACAATGAACCTAAGTGACTAAACCAACCCAATCTGCTTTTGAAAAGCCGCTCATAGGGCAGTTCCCCTCCAGCCCCCTCACCTCCACTGCTGTTAGCATGGCTACGGAAGTGGCCTCGCTGCATCTTCCCCAGGTTCATCTCATGGAGGGACAAGCCTGACGCAGGTTAGCAGGACCCTGCAAGAGCGGTTTTGGGGGAGAAAAGACACAATTGATGTTAGTCTTGCTGTTGGCCCCGTGTACAGTGTTCAGGAGCCTCTTGCGCGGGCGTCCGGCAGGGAATGCCTTTCCCTCCCGCTGCGCAGCTCCGGATCCTGCGCTCTTCCCCACCCCAGGAGGGCTGTGAACCAGAGTCTGTACTGTCCCCTCTCCAGGGAGAAAATGACAGGTTAGCTTCCCTGTGTTTCTCCCCATCACATTTACCATCCTGCAGAAAAGGATTTATTTCCCTTCTGATAGTGCCTACACAGCTTCAGTGGAGCACGGACACTGCCCACACAGCGCAGTCAAGAGCCCAGCCCCACGCCCACGTAAAGGGTCCCCTTGGCGTCGCTGGAAGCTCTAGAGCAGGGGGGTTTGACATCCTGGAAAGATACGTCCGCTGCAGCTCAGGAGAGGAAACAGAAGGCACTCAGTGGATGGCAGCATTGGTTCCTTAGCAAGTTTTTCTCTTTTGCTATTCTGTCCCTAATACATTTACTGTGTCATGCATTCACAGCGAATGGTACTAAATCCTATTACAAATACCATCCTTGGTTAAATGCACATCCCACTAATACAATTTCTCCTTTTGCAGAAAGCCATACAAGGCAGGTCAGAGTGTCTCAACAACCATTTCTCTCCTCTTTGCAGGACTGTCTGCATCCTGTCTTCTGTTTATTATTTATTGATGGTCAATTATGTTCCTGTATGGAGAGTCTGTCTCAAGCTAATTACAGGATTGCTCAGCTGGGGAGCAGCCCCAAGACTTGCAGAGTAGCTCATGCACAGGGCATGTGAGCAAAGGGCTGTTCCAGCACGTGGGGAGAAAAAATAAAACCCAAACAACAGGCGGAGATTCACCTGGGTTTGCTCAGGTGATGGATGTGCTGCTCTGGGCTAACGCGTTGTCTGTGTGCTTTCAATATTAGCAAACTCTGTGCTGAAACAACTGCGGGAGAAATCTTCGGTGGATATTGGCATTCACTTTTTCCTCAAAAGGGTGGTAGGCGTAAGTCTTGGAATCAAAGTCTGGAGCCGTAACAGAAGAAAGGACCTGCCTCTAATTCATTCAAATACATATGGTGACAAAAGTATAGAGATGCACATACATGTAAGCGTACGATCCTATGTCCACAAAACTCCACACAACCTCTGCACACGTGCATATTTACACACACTCACGGTATCACCACATGAGACACAAACTAAATAGCCAGCAGTGCAAATACGGCCCCACGCCTGACACTCCCCACCGCCGTATGCATCTGAGCACCTGGCGCTGGGGCGCAGAAAGGGCCCTTGGACCACGCTGCCGGGCACGCTGCGTCACCGACACACACACCCGCGGCCATGCCGAAGAAAGCCTAGGCAGCACCGGTGTGGGTGCTGAGCCCCTCAGCCCCTCGGAGCCGTGCCGCGAAGGAAACCAGGAGCTCAACAACCGCTGCCCAAGCTGGGAAGATCGGCTATAAAGCCATCTTTAAACTCTTGGCGCACAACTTCTTATCCTAGTTTCCTCCGACACGGAGCTGTGACGAGCACCCCTTCTCGGCGGGGCAGGATTTGGACCGCAGATGACAAAGCAGTCTCTAAGCAGCTGGGGAAGCAAGGCATCAGTGAAAGATCGGTCTCTGTTTCTAGCCTGTGTGTTCACAATTTCTCTCTGTCCTCATCTTTGATAAACTCCCTTGCTTCAGACCGCAGGGGTCATGAATCTGTCTGAGCCGTGTGAAGCGACGAGCCTTTCAATCCTTCCAGCACCCGGCTCTTCGTATTCTCTAAAAGTCCTGGATAACGTGGCTTTACGCATTGCCTCTGGCGCTTCTCTCAGTGCCCGCAGATGCAGCAGGACCTGAAGTCAGTCTTTGCTCTGCATTTGCCATTCCCAGGGTAATAAAATAGATTCTGCTCTTCCCTAATTTCTAAAGCAGGAAAAAATATTTTTTTTTTTTTTTCTTCCCTGTATCCACTTAGGACAAGCCACTGAGTTCAGGAAAGCGGAGCCCAGGCCTCTGAGCCACAGCCGGGACTGACTTAGAGCAGCCGCTGAAGCTGTGCGAGGGGAAGAGCACCATCTATAGGTACCAGCTATAGGAACGGGACGCCCAGCTGCTCACCGGCGGAGCATCAGTCGATAGCGCAGATGCCAGAGGCTGACAGCTTCTAGTTACTTGCATCATATCTATCCGTGCAATATTCAGCAGAGCTAATAATTATTCAGCACTAATCACTACAATAGAAGAATCATAGGCAGTTATTTAGAAATGATTGTTTCCACTCAGTTATTACCTATGACAGTGAAAGGAAATATCAAATAGTCAAACCCACATGTATATGGGAAGCTGAGTGAAAGATCAATGGGAATTTAACCAGCACTTTATGCTATTCTTCCTCTTTAGAAGAACCTTGTCAAGTAATTTTCTCTCTCTACTGTTCATAATACCTGCTTGGAAAATGAAAAGGATTTTTCTTTTCCTAATACACCTTATCCTTTCCCCTCCTCAGATTTTCTCATAAATGTGAGCTTCGGTTCCTGCCTCTGTATCCTCTGGCTTGAACTGAGCTGAAATTAACTCAGAAAGGTTTCTTTTCGTTCTAAAACAAACTCTGTTTTCATTAAGTGCAAGGGCAGGAGAACAGAAAGTCTCCGAATCCTGAGTTACAGAGTGTCTTGTTACTGTCAAAACCACAATTGCCTACGTCTGTGCTGAGGTTGTGTCAGAAACTCAAGGTGCAGACAATATGCCATTTTTAATCGTCTTCCTACAGCTAAGAATTGCCTCAGCTGAAACAAAGGGGATCATACAGGGAAGAGCACAAAAGTAACCCTGCAAAGACACTATTAATATTTTGCAATTTTAAAAAAACACATCATGAAAACATTGGTGATGTTGTTGGCCCATACCCAGAAGGTAACCGGGATCACCTTTTCTTAGCCTGTCCTTCCGGAGTGTCACCACCCAAGGTCCACACACCGTGCAGCTCCCACTTTTTCTTGTATTAAATAAATATTCTGCTGCATCCTTGTCTTGCACACTGCTGGGGCTGCACATCTCCCTTCGAATGCACTGCCAGGAGCCGGGAGAGGTTTTCCATCTCAGTCACATGCTAAGCAAAACACTCCCAAAAAAGGTCATCTGAAGATACTGTCAGCTCTTCACGGCACTCTGGTCGGACTGAAAGAACTGTTTTCAAATGCATCGTCAAAGTGTTTTGCGAGCCCATGGCCATCCCGCAGAGCTGGACACAGGCATCGGGACAGGCACCAGCACGAGCCGGTGCCCAGGAACCCAGAGCAAGGTCCTTCACCAGAGACGAGCCCTGGGACTGGGCATCCACCCATCGCTTTTGGAAACGTTACCCATCCCAGCTGCTGACCCACGATCCAGCTGTGCCGCCCCGGCCCCCAGAGCAGCCCCTCCAGCTGCTGAAGTGACGCTGGAGGCTGGGAGCTGCTTTGCTGGAACTTTGTGGGGGTTACGTGGGGCCGGGCTGCACCTCCACCCCCCCGACACCGCAACTGTGCGGGGTGAGCGATTACAGCCCATTGAGTCAATTATCGACCTCCTAACGAAGGAGTCTCCGCACAGCCTTTGACATGAAACAGAAGACCGGTGCTACTCCGGCCTGTCATGTTGAGAATTTACGGCTTAATGATTTCCTAAGGGCCAAATCCTGTTGACATGAGCGTGCCTGCTTCGCCATCGATCGGAGGCAGGTTCTCCAGCGAGGAAGGGATGTTTCCCTGCTCGTGGGGTTGTTTCCAGCCCTGCCTGGTTGTCTTCACTGGCTGAAGCAGGTGCAGCAAGAGAGACCGTGGGTTTTCCTGTCATTGGTTTGTCTACGTTATTAATTATTTATTAATAACACAGTTACAAACAAGCCCACTGTGCTTGAGGTGGCCTTCGAAGATACCCAGTCTGTGGTTGTTCTAGTAATAGGGGAAAAAATCTTAATTGCTCTGAAATCCAGACAAGCACAGGCCAAGGCGCATTATCCACCGTCACTCCAAGGTGCTGGTGACCAGCACGGTCCCATTTCCCACCACCTCCATCCCAGGCTGTAGCTGATGAGCCCTCTGGGCAGCTTTTGACATTCCTAGCACCCATGGCTAGGAAAAAAAAACATTGCAGCAGGGTCCATCGCAACACAATTGTCCGGTGTTTAAGAGCTGGGTATCCAAGGCTTTCAACAGCAAGCTGTAACTGCGGTTTTCCAAAATCTCTGCTCTAAATACCTGCATCTGAGTTTCCTCAGGACCTGCTGAAGTGTGTCTGCAGGGTTCCCATTTCCCCAGTACACCAAAAGGGTGTCTTGGGGGAGAAGCATCTCTACAACTCAGTTACTCGCGTCGTGAAGCCTGAAAGGTGGTCGCTGTGATTAACAAGCTGTTTTAGCAATAAATCGCCTCAGCACGCTCATTGCAGCATGTTCATTGGAAATCTTTAGTTCCTTCATCATAAAGAAATGAGTATTTCAGGCTCCCTGTCCTAATGAACATAAAATATGGAGCGTATTGTCAAACATGCTGTGGCTCTGCCTTTTATTCTACAATAATCTTTTTAATTTTTCTGTAGGCAGTGTGTGTTACTGACAATGCAAAACTAAATTAAATGGAAAACTAAATTATTTTAAACCCTAATTTCATCTCTTTTTTCCCTCTTGTCTGAGGAGACTGAGATTTTTTCCCTGCATAATGGGTGGGAGGGGGGTGGAGCTGCAAACCCTTTGATTTGTGGGTCTGTGAGTGTTAATCTGCTGCTGCAAATTCTGCAAAGCATTCTGTAAGTGACCGAGGAATACAGAGCCTGAAGTCTGCTTATCATTTCATACTCTTTTCAGTATTTCTTAGGAGTTTTTTTCAGGAAAGGGATGGGAGGGAGATGTTCAGTCAAATGCAAACGCAGAAGTTTATAGAAACTCCTTCAGAGAGTTCAGCCGCAGTCAGAGAAAGGCAGAACGGGTACAGGTTCATTTGAGACATTCCTATTATCGATCTTGATACAATCATGAAGATTACAGACTGCCAAAGGAAAAAAAAACAAACAACAAAAAAGAACACTTCAGGAGCACCAACCTTTTAATTTACCTCCTAATTTAGCAGGACACCTTTCTGTTTAACCCGCTTCTCCAGAACCTCCTTCTAGCTCTCTGGGTGCACACGTGTGTACGTGCCTCGGGCAGGGCTGTGCGAGGAAAACGCGGTTTCCTCATCCGGGGGGATGTTCTGCTGGACACCAGGCTGGCCAAGCGCCGAGCGTGAACCGGGGCTCCCCTCTCCTCCCCATCACGTCTCCTCTGCCGAGAAGTCTGTCCTGAGTCAGAAAAGATGTATCATACAGAATGATTTATTTCATGTGTGTAAGTGATTACTGCAGAAAGGTCTTCTGTTTAATTGATGTATCGGATCATGTATGATAAGTGTAACCAGGGAGTTTTCACATCACGGGCAGATGTATAGAGAGGGACCTCCTCTGGTTCCTTTCTTTGCCTCAATACCCAGCAAGAGGCCCAGGAATATTGGGGGATTAATGTCACAACAGAGGGAAAAAGTCTGCCATTCAATCTATTTAAACATTTTATTTCACCAGTGCACCAATTAAACATTCCCTGTCTGAAGAGACCACGGATTAAAGCAATAGCGATGCTGAAAAAAAAAAAATCTCTTTGGAGATCTGTCTATGGACAGATCTTTTCTCTCAAATGATCAAGGAAAATATATGAAATTGAAAAAAAAAAAGACCTCTTAGAAGTAAACTTTAGGGCTATGTGAATAATTTCTCCCTTCCTTGTCTGTGCTCCCTTTCATGAGCTCCTTTTACTTCCACTGGCACCTTCTCCCCTGCAGCCCATTTGCATCGCCTTAATTAACGGGAGCTGGCCGCGATGGCAGCTCTGCAGACGGCCGCCTACTGCCCTCGGTAGGGTCTGGACGAAGCGTTTCAGATGCTGAGCCCAAGCGCTCAGCTCTGGGAGAAGTGGACGAAACCACAGTGTGGACACTCCTCGCTCACGCCGGGATCAAACCTACAACCACACACCGAGGAAGCGTGCTCCAGCTTCCACCAAGACCAGGAGAAAACATCGGGATTCCTCCAGCGAGAGCCCCGAGAGCTCTCCCAGGCGGTCTCGGCTGAGCTGGTGTTGCCTTAGCAAGCTGGTCTGGTTTTAAGCAGTTTCCTTCTTGCTAGAGAAGGACCAAAAGCACCTTTTTTTTCTCCCAAAAGGCCACTCAAGGTGGTGGCGATGGCACCTCCCCGGTGGGCAGCACGCCCTTGCTGACTGGGGTCTGTCCTGAAGTACTGGGGCATAAAAAAGAACAAAAAGCCTGTCCAAGCCCCCGTGTTACTCTTACACCATGACCGACACCAGAAACGATACCGGGCGGTTTGCAAGCTGGGCACCTGCCGGCCATCGATGTAAGCAAAGCAGCTCGCGATTTCAAAATGATAGGAACGGATTAGATAAAAAAAAAAAAAGAGACCAAATGTATTATTTTTCTGAACTCCATGGCTGTGCCAAGACCTGCTTCCAGCTCCTCTCTCTGTAGTTGGATAAGTGGAAGTTTAAAAGAGAAACTTTTCCTTGGCAAATATGTACTGGCAGCAGAATTGGACCAGTTAAATAGATCCAGCCCAGACCAAAGGAAAAGACTGTTTCTAATTATGAATGCATATTATTTTTCTATTCCCTGATTTCTGACGTTGCCTGGGCTGGAGGTGTAGCTCAGGGAGAAGGGAAAAGGGACAGGAGGAAACCAAATATGCGGCTTTGCCAATGTCTGAACGACATCTCCGAACTCCTCAGCACCGCTGCTGCCGCAGCACCCTCAGGCTCCACCTCCCATGGCATTTCCAGGGCTTGAATCATTTCACGTTATTCATGCTGACTCCAAAAACAAGCTTTAGAGCTCTTTTCTCTGTCTGACGGGGTAATTCCCACATGAGCAGAGCCCCCACCTTGTGTTTGGCCAGCCAGGTGACAGCACAGGAGCCCTGGACCCCTCGCAGGTGGCACCAGCAGGTTCTCCATGAGGGTATGACCCTTCCCTCTCTCGTCTCGCAGGATTCAGAGAAGAACAGAGCTCCTCTGCAGAACTCCTTAGCCTAGAAGTAATTCAAACTAAATTTAAATGAGAAAAATAAATTTAAATAAGAAAAGACTTGATTATTTTATCATTTATTTCTTCTGTGGCGTTGGGACACCAAGTGTGAGAGATGCTGGGTACCCATTTAGCAGTTATGGTATGGAATTTACTTTCGGTTGAGGAGGCTTTAGAAGAATTACCCCAAGATGCTGCAGTGACCGTTTCATGGAAGAATCCCAGCTGGGTCTATATTCCACATTGATAAGCTCTGGGCTGCATTTCATTACAAGGTATTTCTTAGCGAAAAGCAGAAGCGACTACAACACTGGCCCTTGCAAACAATAAACATACACAAGTCATTAACAAATCTAAACAAAAATAATAAAACAGAGCCAGAAAAACTGAATGTCCTTAACGCTGAAGAACAAAAGAAACAGGGGCCATTTGTTACCTAATAAAGGAGCTGGAAAAGAAAGTCTTTGACGGTAAGGGAGGACGATTTGCTCTCATGGGCCAGTGAACATCCAAATATATACAAGCTGTTCGCAGCAGACTGATTGCAGCTAGGCCATAATGCTATTGTACATGCTCTAAAAAAGAAAAAAAAAAAAGGGGGAAAAAGCACTACCACAGAGAGGTACTTCAGAAATAGATCATGGTCTATTCATTAAAACAGATTATTTTAGTGAAATCTGTTTTTTCCCTCTTTTTATTCCATGTTTTCTTTTATGTTAATTTTGCGTCTGTTTAAAGTTGAATTCCTTGATCTGCAACATCTTTAGCTTTAATTTTTCTCCCTTCTCCTCTTACCAGTGAAATGAATTCAAATCATTTGCATTTATTGCAGAGAACATACAGCCTCATCTGTAGCCTTTAGTCTGACTGAATTGCTTTTCTGCTTCACAAGGCACATAGTGTAAGCTGGAGCATGCCCCCTCGCCACTCTGCTACAGCCAGAAATAATCTAGTTGGCACTTCCATGTTTCTGTAATATTTATCATATTGATCATATATAAAATAAATAAGCAAAATTATATTATTGGAAGCAATGATCTGATGAACCTATGGACCAAATCAATCACATGGCAGAGACTTAAAAAAAAGCAGCAGCTTGCTCTCAACCATTTCCAAAGTCAATTTTCCTTACAAATAGGTTTCTCATCAACCTAAGTACTCTAGAGAGAATGTGTCCTTCCACTAGACCTCCTTTGAAAGTAGGTGTATTATATATGGATGCCATGCCAAATCTAACTTCTTTATAAGTCTATACTTCCATTTCTTTAATTAACTTTAAAATCTTCTTTAAAAACACTGTATTTTTTCATGGATTTAGCTTAAAGAGACCCAAAATACTCAGAGGGAATCACGACACATGAAAACAGAGCTGACTTCAGACTAGGCCTATTTGCTTAAATAAATTTATAAAAACTATGGATATAAATACAGAGAATTTGCACAACCTGTATTACATTACCATCCCTTGTGCTACAGGAACAATATTCTTCCTGCAATCCTACGTGGCAAACAGATAACTGCTGGAGCCAGGGGAAGGAAATTGGAGACCCAGATTCAGACAATATGAAAACTAACCTCAGCAAATACATCATTCAAACATTAACCTCGCTCCAAGCGGTTCTCTGCAGCTCTAAAGCCCCAAGTGCTCCATTTCTCCACCAACTTCCAGCTCCACAGTCTCTTCCTCGGAGAAACTGGCTCTGGAGCGGAGAAGATGAAAATTGCTAGGAGAGATTTAAATGGATGGCGGGGAAACCCCGACGCAGTGGTGGATCCCCAAAGAGAAAACACACTAAAGCATGGACTTATTCAAGCACAGGCATGCTGTTATCTCCTGCAGATGCTACACCGCCCTGGTCAATAGAGATGGACCTCAGCATGTGGCTGAGCACGTTGCAATTAGGGTGAAAGCGGGGAGGCTGAGGTACGCCGAGGTGGGTGATGATTGCCCCGGAGCATTGCCGCTAGCCAGGACACTCCGGATGGCCATCGAGGATGCAGTGCACAGGCTGAGGCTGATCCTTTCCCAATTCTTCTAGCAGCTTTAGCAGCAGCAGCAGATGCTGCTGCAGTCAGATGGAAACAACACAAGGAACTTTCCACATGGCGTCTAGTCAAAGAGGAAAAAAAGGATCTGCTAGAGGCTGGCTGGGGATGCAGGGGAATCTCACTGCGGGGAGCAGACACAGCTATTTTTCAGGTCAAGCTTTCACTGCTGCAATACCATGTACACCATGGTCCCAAAGCGCTTTAGGTGCAGTACGAGGTCCTGGTTGTGCCTCTCCAGCTGAGAGCTGCTGTATCTATTCCATTGACAGAGAAGCAAAAGATGGAGGTGGGGAAGTGACAGCAGGAGGGGATGCAGACAGGAGAAAAATCTGAACGTCTTGGCAATCATCTCATTGCATATTCTGTTCTTGTAATCTATCTAATGCCATGGGATTCACATTTCTGTACCTTCCAAGCTGACATATTTAGAAGTAGCATTCACAATACCTCAAGTGGCAATATCTTGGTCTTAATCCTTCTTTCCTATCTGTCCCTGCAAACCTGGAGTATCAGCCAGTGAACCGTGCCAGACCCTTTGCAATGTCACCGAGATCCAACCCCTCTCCCCTGGTGTCAGACTCCCACTAACGACCTCGGTTCCCTTCTCCTACAGTCCACAGCGAAGGAGAAGAATTCCATGAGAAATCGGCAGGATTGGGGAAAGACTCAAAGTTATTGATTCCAGTATCAGATGTACACAACAGCTGTAATTAAACACCATGTAGGCTGTGTGCTGGTTGTCTGCCCTTGGGTTTATTCCATGAATAAACTGCAGACAGACAGACTGCTCCCCCAGTTGTGACTGCAGTCTTGTGGAGTACGAATAAATTAATCAAGCTTACCTCTCTTTGCAAGAAAGCCAATCAAGCTGGCTTTTCAAATATAACTGCTATAAACCCTGCATAAAAAGCAAAAAAAAAAAATACAGCTGGGACATACACATAGGCTTTTTAACAGCTGTTTGTAAATATGTCTAATAATTCATCCTGTCAACATGCTCACTTTTCTATTACAAGGAAATATTCATAAAAGGTATTTCCAGTGCTGATGGATCCATTTCCTTAATGAAATACACATAGTTTACTTTACAAAGTTTAATTGCTCGAAGAACGGGTGTCAGGTTTCTTGATTCGACCTGCGGTACTGAAATCCTTCCAGCTCACATGTACAACAAGTAAAGAAGTTAATGGAGCTTTTGCAGCAGCGGCTTAGTAGCTAAGCCACCTTTAAGCAATAATCCTAGCAGATATAGATGGAGATGCAGGAATCTCCTGCCTTCTAGGAGTATAGATGTTAAGTAATATGAAATTTAGTCCTACTAATTGGCTGAGCAGGGGATTTCTATAGGGAACGCCTATAGCATTGAAATCAAGTCATTGATTACATATCTTAGATACGTCTGTCTGCAGCAGGACTGCGCAGTGAGAAATGCTGGGCTGGAAAAGGAACAAACCCGATGAGAAGTCATTGGGGCCACGCAGGGACGGGGTAACGGCATCGTACAGGGGTATGTGGGCTAAATCAATAACACACGCACCAAATTTCTGATGTTTGTCAGCTTCCACCTTTTATCCATTCAATTTGTGATAAACGAAAGGCTGAAATGACTGAAATTACCGGAGTGTCTCCATAGCCTTGACTGAGTTAGCAGAGGAGAACCCTGCATCCTCCCCATCAGCAAGACGCCTGAATCTCATCAGGGATCTCAGACGATGTAAAACCATCCCCAATGGGGCAAAGCACAGAACTGAAGGTGCGTTCCAGCAAGTGAATCCCCATGCACAGGACCTGCACGCTGCAAAGCCCGTTTCTGTTAGCATTTCTGGCTAACGTGCTTCTCGGTGTCTGCGTCTTCCCGAAGACGGAAATGGTAAGCTGTGTGCACGCACTACTAATGATCTAATCTGACCCCAAACAAATGGAGAGAGATTGAAATCAAAGCCCAAACCACATCGCTGAGCCAATCGTGGTGGTGTGATGCTTAGAGACATTCAAAAATGTTACTAAAAGCTAAACAAACTCGTTTAAGCATGATCTCGCTCCTTCTGTATGCTAATATGGCAAATGGAAAGTAGCCTAGAAAATATTGTATGCTCTCGACAGCAGGCAGGAAGGTTAGCTGGATGCCAATACTTAAACACGATCAATCATCTCTAAGAGTAGTCTGAGCGCATAAGCAAATCTCCCTGCACGCCACAGCAGCGTTACATTACTGAAGTTTCTCCAGTACGTAAAATTAAGCTAAAGACTTACTACTGACTCAGTCTATGCGGTGCATGACGGGAGCACAGGTACAACAGATTTCCCATTAAAATGAAATATTCTGCATTAAATCAAACCCTGACCACAGCATTTCCTGGTGCTGATCACGACCTGTTGGCTGGACTCCTGCTAAGATTTTAGATCACATACAGATTTTGCTCCACAAAGTTCTAACTACAGTCAGAAGAAAATGGGGCAGGTTGGGTTTTTTTTTCTGAATTTTTGTAAAGTATTGTTGTTTCATGATATTTCACACCAGAGATGACCGTGTTGTTAGAATAGGTCCAGAAATGTGTCAGGATCTCGCAGGACAGAGAATGACACAGACATACAAGTTGGTTCTTTCCTGCAAACTGCATGTTCTCCATTCCCACCTCGGGGCGGACTGGGGAAGGGATGAAAACTGACCACATCCATCCCCTCGCGCTCTGCACAGGCCAGGCTCCGTCTCCTCTGCCCCAGGTTAGTGCAGCCCGTGTCGTGGTTCCCCTCCGCAGCCAGATCCGGAGAGCTGTGCTCGCGTACGGTGACAACCATGAAGCGCCTAAATAGCCATAGATTAGTTACAGTATTTAATCAATTTGTGTAACGTTCACAGAGATGTGAAAAGCCTCAATGAAGCTCTTGGGCACACGAGTAGTTTTAAGATATTTTTCCGCTAAACACAAGGGTGAGTGACAGAGGCTGCCTGACGAGCAAGCTTGTTGGACACACTGGTGGAGAAGGTTTCCTGGGGCCACGGCTGCTGGGGGAGAAGGAAGGTGTCCTACAGCTCATCCGTTTGTCACGTAGGGAAATTTAGCACAGGGGAATGGTCCTGTTCTAGCAAATAAACATCCATGTGCTGGAACTGTGGTCCTGGGACACGTTCCCCACGCATGGGGAGAAGCAGCTCCCTCCGAGCCCTGTGCAGACCCTGCCGAGGGGTCCAGCCACATCATCCCCCCGCTCAGCATCGCCGGCGCTGCGTGGGTCCAGCCCTTACACAAGGGGAGGGAGGTGATGGAGGAGCATCCCAAGGAGCAGCCCTGCGGCACAGCCCGGGGACTCGCTGCTAAAGGGGTCGGCAGCGGGAAGGGCTTGAAGCCTCCGCAGGAAAAAGGGCAGAGGACTGCATATTAACCAGCATGGCTGTTGTATCGGGGAATAAAGGTCTGTTTGTTTTTACTTCTGACTCCGGCAAGCAGAAGCTGATCGTATGTGAAAGAACCAGGATTTGAACAAGATCTCAGACAATAAAAAGGGCAAGGCAGAGGACCCTACAGGAAGACTTGATGTGGTTTTATTCCCAGATGCCCAAATGCAGGCATTCTCTGCTGCTTCAGATGTTAAGGTCAGAGGAGGACAGATAACTGAATCCCCTTTTAAACCTCATAAGGTGAGTGACCCTCATGTAGTTCCTTCTCTGAAGGGGACAGACTATTTTTCTACAATCCCTCATAGAAGTACATAGCAGAAGCAAGACTTCATCCTTTTGAAAAATCACGCTGCAAAGGCTGGCTCTGCTCAGGTTTCCAGAAAGGGGGTGTGGGATCTTCCCGGGACCTGGCTTCCAGCCCACCACAGCAAAGCTGGCTGCGAAGCAAGGTGCCACTCGCAGCACTCCCGTCCCGCAGCCCAGACACTCTGACTACAGCCTGAAATAAAGGATCCAGCTCACATATTTTTGAAAAAGAAGTGCTGTTTTACACAACCAGCACAGGAGGCAACCTTGGCTGAAAGAACCGAGCAATCCTCCACCACCGACTGCAGCGACAGATGCCAGTTGCTCTGCCTCCTTGCAATGGTTTGTACAAACCGGGGCGGGAGCTCCTGCCTGCCAGCGCCCGCATCCACACAACCCAGGAGGCAGCTGGAGAGGAAGGAGCCGGCCGTGGGGATTTTTGGAGTGCCCATCTGTATTGGGTCTGGCCGAGCTGGGGTTCATTTTCCCCAGAGCAGCCCTCACAGTGCCATGCTTTGCATCGGTAGCAGCAAGGTGTTGGTAACAGTCCAGTGTTTTGGCTGGTGCTGAGCAGCGCTGGCACAGCATCCAGGCTGTCCCCACAACAGGCTGGGGGGGTGGGCGAGATCTCAGGAGGAGACGCAGCCAGGGCAGCTGACCCAGACTGACCCAAGTGATATTCCATACCGTATGACGGCTGCTTGGCAATAAAAGCCGAGAGGAAGCGGGGAG
Organism: Aramus guarauna; assembly: GCA_013400195.1. Classification (NCBI taxonomy): domain Eukaryota; kingdom Metazoa; phylum Chordata; class Aves; order Gruiformes; family Aramidae; genus Aramus; species Aramus guarauna. The sequence goes on along the minus strand of VXBL01002384.1, from coordinate 734,955 downwards.
AAGGGGGCGTTTGTTATTACATTTGTCTTCTGAAGCAACCGCTACACGTACTGAAGCCCTGCTTCCCGGGAAGTGGCCGGACATCGCTGCTGATGGGAAGTAGAAAATAAATCTTTTGTTTTTCCTTTGCTCCTGTACTCAGCCTTTTGCTTTATTAAACTGCCTTTATCTTGACCTGCAAGTCCTTTCCATCTTATTTTCTCTGCTCCCTGTCCTGCTGAGGAGGGGAGCGATAGAGCGGCTTGGTGGGCACCCGGCGTCCAGCCAAGGTCAACCCACCACCCCACCTCCGACTGCCACCCGCAGCCGGCTGAGCGTGGCACAGGACAGCACGGAGCCGGACGGCTCCACTCGCCTCTTGGCACAAGAGGGCTTTGCACAGCTCCCCGGGCCGTCGCACAAGTGCTCAGGGCTGTGCTAGTGCTGAGGGGTTGGTTTGTCTGGTAAAAAAACCCAACCTGTTTCCCTCTCCCCCAGCTCGTACCCTTTCATCCCATTCTTCCTTGCTAAAGTGACGCCAGCCTGCAGAAATGAAGAGTATCTGGTGATTTACAGAGCTGGGGTAGGGGGGGGAACCCCACAAGGACTCTGCAGTTTTGGCTCCCAGATCATCATACAATGCAGCCACGAAAATAAACACATGCCAATGCTTGACCGGGTAAAAGCATCTGCCAAGACGGGTATTTAAGGCAAAGTGTCTGTTAACACAAATCCCGCCGGCTCTGTGCGGTCCTCAGAGCCCCCCGGACAGGCCCCCCCCACGCGGGGCAGGAGGTGGCCCCCAGCCCCCCAGCAGCCCGTCCCAGCCTCCAGAAGCCCAAGGACTCTCCATCTGCCGCCGGAGCGCAGAGCCACCATTCGCTTACACGTGAAAACGGGCTTTCAGGCTCCGACCCGATCTTCAGGCTCATTCTGAGGCAAAAGACAAAGGGCTGGAATAGCAGAGACCGATCATTTTTGCCTTCATCCGGTAGGCACCTAAAGGTTCGTTAGGTTTACACCGGGAGTTATTAAAGCCCTCCAAGTGTCTGAATACTTTTGTCAGTCTGTCCCCAACCATCAGACTCTGCTGTAGGCAAATGCTGCAATTTCCCCAGGAACCTTTTCATCCATTTTTTATATGGCTCACTTTCTTCAAAGGCAGACTGGGGCTGGATGTGAGAAGGGAAACTAATATTTCACTTTCATTCTGTTGCATTTTAACACTGAAGTTTGGCACCGGGCTGAACGCTGCCCCAGTTTGCCAGGGAAGACATCAGGAGTCAGCGGGTAACTGAGATCAGAGTCATTAGTGCAGAAGAGGACAGAATCTGGTTAACGATACTAAAGGCTATTCAATTTTTTTGCCTTTTTATTTTAAAATCAAGCTTGCTGTTTGATCCTTCCCATACCATCAAGTAGTCGACCCATTTGAACAAGGCAGGTGGTTAATTAAGAGCTATTTTGTTTTACCAAATAATGCTCTTGAGGGAAGAAAGAACAAACCGAGCACTGAAATGTTTAGAATGATGATCCCTAACATTTCCATGATTTAGCTTCATTTCCTCGGGAGTTCAGCAGGGCTGACAGATGCCTCATCTCCACCAGGAAAGCATTCCTCTGCCGTAAAGCAAGGATAACGCTGGTGGTGGATTTGATCTTTTTGGCTCTGGTTCCGTATAAATTAGTGTTCAGTCTGGGCAAATCTTGCCTTGGTGGCATCATATCCTATCAAAAGACGGACACGGCGAGCACACTACCCAAACAGAGGATTATTACAGGGGGGACCGGCGACGCAGCTTGGCAAGCTGCAGACACGCGGTCCTGTGCATCAGCTGCGCCCTGGGTCCCGGTTACAGCGTACTCGTGCCTTTGGCACCCGGTATCACGCACACATTGGCCCCACAGCAAAACTAACACCGAGATCCTTGCCGACTGTGGGCAATCCAGCTCTGCTGACTCCAGGAGTATTTACGCCAACTGAGGATCCGTCCCTGCAGGAGCAAACGCAGGAGCAGCCAAATCTCCTCGCTCCAGAGATGCTCGAGCCAGGCTGCAGCGTGCACGGCTGCTGCTGGCCGGGAAAAGATGGATTTGATGTAAGGGATGAAAAAGTTTACAGTGTGCCTCCATGAGCCCTGCAGCTCTGTGACAGGTTTCCCACTTTCCGCCTTGGAAAGCTGGGTGTCTCCACCAAGACAGCGTTTAATGGAAACAAAACCTCACCAGTAAGAGTTCAATCCCAAGAGGACACAGAAACTAATTACAGTTGTGGCCAATCTGCAATTTTTTTTCTCCTAATATGATTTTATTAATTTCATGCAGACTTGCAGTTGTGGGTAGTGTGGCAATCGGGGAGGATATCTTCTAGCAGATAAGCTATTTCTTCATTTAAAAATTGACTTTGTTTCTGGCTTGTGTAACAGTTTAGATTAATGTCCTATCTCTTCAGTTCAGGAACCTCAATTTAAACCCTTTCCTGTTAAACTTGATCAAGAAAGAATCCAGTCTGGTCCCGGCACAGAAATTAGTCTGTACAGTCTATGTTGTGAAAAATTAATTTCACCCGATGGCTCCTCAAAGCAAAGTGAAACACAGCCAGGGGCTGTGCAGAGCCTTCCTCCCTGTCTCTACCTTCCTCTACTCACATTTCTTTTCTCCTCATCCTCATCACTTCTCATCTCTGTTCCTTTCTTTTAAAATGTTTTAATTAAGCCCATAAACAGATATAAATAGATGTGAAAAAAGGAGAGATTAGAGTCTATCTACTAAGTATAGCCCGTATGAGATATTTTAGATAAATGAACAAAGCACGGCGTATCTACAGAGCTCATCATATTGTAATTAATTCAGCAACAAGGTCACACCCCGTGTGGGTTTTCACACTGGGCTTTTCCTCACGGCACAAATTTGTGACCTCCTTCCTCCCTCACAAAGAGCCTCATTGACTTCAACTCCGAGCAAAATAAATCTTACTTGACCCGAGCGTTGTTCTCACCTTAGTGCAGAATTTATTTCTCCTGCCTTTCCGATCAGCATCACCACAGGCTTCAAGCACGTGGCTGGGAATCCGCGTTCTTGTGTTTTATTGCTGCCTCCATCCCTGACATCTGACTTAGGACGGGCCGAGAGCAACTTCTCCATTCTCATCCTCAGCTTGTTCTCTTGTAAAATGAATTCTAATTAATAACTGTCGGTACGTCAGCTTGAGATCCTCAGATGGAAGGCAGTAAAGATCTACAAGGTGTCATTAATTTAGAATTAGTTTCGGAGACATCATTTCTTTAACTTCATAACTGTCTATCCCTTCACCAATCTATCTCTACGCAATTTTACATCATAATCATTTACCAAAATATCCTAGAGGCTGTTATATTTTAAGCCTTTTCCATTTTTCTTTGTGGTTGCTCTGATTTAGGATGTGGACTCTCAGGAAAGACAGATTTCCTGAATTCAGCCAGGCAAGAGGTTGTCATCATTAACCCTGCAAGGGCCACAGCAAGATGCAGTCCTTGTAACCAGACACTATACGGCGACATTTGTTTTTATCAAAATCCTGATCTATAATTCATCTTAAAATGCCTTCCCTCCTTGTCACTCCCCTTACACATCCCTCCAAGAATGCTACGGTATGTATATTTAATTGGGGACCTGGAGAAGTGCTCACGTTCAAGGTGAATAACTTTAAAGAATGGAGGACAAGAAAATTGAAGCACGTGTAGTTCTCACACTTAGTTCCCAGGCTTGCCTAAACCAAAGCAATAGGATGGGAAATCATCACACTACTGCAAACGAACAAAATCACACGGAAAGTTGCTCACATTCGGTAGGTGAAATAGCAGCAGTAAGAGCCTGTTGTAGCTACTCCCTTTTGTAGGAGGTTACAGCAGCTGTCTCGGAGCCTACGTGGCTGCTATTTTCCCAGCTTTTCAATATGACCTCCTGTTTTGTTTTTAATTAAAGGGGTTTAGGAAAATAAATAAAAATATTTCATAGAAAGTTTAGTATCCAGAGAAGCTGTTCATGCATGCATTCATGTATTTAAAAAGAACACGATTTATTGATTGCAGATTGGCAGATCTTTTTGCAAAAACCCACTCAACTCTCTGCAACATTCTCCCTCTGACCCCAGCTAATTTGAAATCCCTTTTATTGAGTTAATGCTGGAGATTCAAAATACCATGGTTGTCTTTTTAAAGTAACACCCCTTCCCTCTAGTCTCAACTGTTTGTTAGAACTGGCAAATTTCTGCAAACCATTTAAATTAAGTCTCCTCACCCCCCAAGCCACTGAACAAGGTGCTACAGAGGTTTGTTTCCAAAACTCTGCATGAGCAAACAAGTCTGCAAGCAAGAGCCGAGCAGAAGCCAGGGGATTCGGAAAAGATGGAAAGCTGTCCTGCCCCGGGCTCCCGTCATTTGGGGGTGTGATACACCACCACAAATCCCTTTGCGGAGCACCTCGACATACAGGTGTGAAACCAGGAGGTCCCGAAGCCCCCTCACGCTCTTGTTTTCGGTCCCAGCGGCACCGACAGGGACCCAGCAGCCTTCTCATCGCTCCCCCATCAGCCAGCCATCCTGCCCCCCGTTACTGAGCAGATCCCGGGGCCGCTCCGCAGCCAGACCGGGTCAGCAGCCCAGGGAAGGACAGGAGCAGGACCCGAGGCACATCGGCTTTGTTGGGAGCTGATCTCACAGGAGAGCTCAGCAAAACCCAGCAGTCTCAGGATGTTTTGCTCTTTTTTTTTTTTCCCCTCCTCCTTTTTGCATGTTTATTTCTCTTTGGCAAAGTAGTTTTGGAGACAGCTGTGGGATGTGGAACATCTCACACGCAGCCGTGCTCCATCCTGCCACGTGCAGGACGACCTTCAGGGACCCGCGTGGCACAAGCCTCCGAGCGGTTCTGTTTAATGAGAAAAAAATTGATGCTCTCGTGTCTCTTCAGTTGAGAGCTCTCCTCAGGGGGTTTCATCTCCGCTTCTCCAGGAAGAAAATCAGAAGAGTGGGAGGGGTGCTGGGGATACACACACTCCTGTCAATATTTGGAGGTTACAAAGATCTTTACAAGAAGAAATGCCCAAAGCACTCGTGTTCACTCCATGTAGTGGGGACAGCAACACCTTCACCCTACCACTCCTTTGTATCTTTTTTCCTATTCTTTTTCCACCTCCCATACCCCTCTGTCCTTTCCTCCTACCACTGTCTCCCTTCCTCCTACAGTCCAAGCACTCAAACATTTTTCTTTTTTTTTTTTTTTTTTTTTTCCNAAACATTTTTTTTTTTTTTTTTTCCCCCCTCCTCACCAAATCTGGAGATTAAGTTTCCCAGCCAACTCCCAGGGAGAGAGGGAAACGGGAATCGCACCCAACAGGGATGTGACAATGTTAATAGGAAGACAAGTCACTCACGCAGTCTGCCACCGGCACTCTGCCGCATTGCCCTTTCGTGTTTGACCCTATCTCATCTTCGGAATTTAAAACAACTTAAGACCATGTAGCATAAACGTATGCCTAATCTCATTACGCCAGTAACTCATAGGTCTTGATCTGCAGGAGTTTTGCAGACAAATGGGGAGAGTTTTATAAAAGCGCCCATCGTCTTTAAGAAGTCACATTTGGAACACGTCTGCTGGATCATCCTTCCAGCAACGACGGCTCTTAACCCATGTCACGGGGCCTCATCCTTTTAAAAGTCACCTTTTAGAAAGGCCTTGAACTAAAGCAGCAACCAGACAGCACTGGCTGCGCGTGTCGGCGAGAGCTGCACGCAGCTGCGCGGGGTGAGACCCAGAGCTTCCTTGGGATGCTCCGAGGAGTTCTGCTCACACTTTGTAGTACATTTTATTCCCCAGTTCTCCAGTCTCTAGTGGTTTTTTTGGTTTTGGCTTTTTTTTTTAATGGAAACAGATTATTACCACATCAAAAGTTACCTGCATAGGGAAAACAGTGATCTTTACTGTATGTTTCTCATAATTTCTGTGCTGAAAAGCAGGCAAAAATTCTCCAGCGTGCAGTGAAACCCTGGGTTTGGGATGAGGCACTTGGGACTCCTGGTTTGGTACCTGGCTAATTGCTGCTGGTCAGAGGTTTTTCTGTTACTGCAATTATACAAAAACACCTTAAGCCATTCAGGAAATGTGAGCATATAAATTTAAAAGGTTAAAACAAAACTGAAGGACGCTCAGCATGTACCAGAAATATCTAGAGAGACCTTTTTTCTGAAAGTTAATGCCTTCACTGGGGCTTTTCCTCCACTGTAGACCCAGCTCAGACCCATTTATACCAGTGGAAGAGCATTTGCTTTGGTTGCTCAACACATTAGTCAGTTTATTTTGTTGGCTTTACAAAAGCAGGAGCTAAATCCTATTCTAACATTAGGACATACATGTAGCACAACTGGTGTCACGTAGCTGCTGCACAGATAAGGTGAAATCTCAGCGATTATCCTGGCCTCAGCTGAGACCAGTCACCAAGTGCAGAGTTATAGGATCCATGGTAATTTATATTGCCTGGAGATCTGGGAGTTTTGTCTGACTCAGAACCAGATAAATATTGAACAAACAGCTCAGGAATTGTCCCAGTAGGTGGGAATTATATTACAACCAAGCTCATAAAAACGTAGGTATTAGTAATGGGAAAGCTGCTAGGGTTCTTTTCTCCATTTTAGCCTCCCAGTCTTAGCCCTGGATGGTTGTCAGATGCCTTTGTGTACGATGTGTACATCTGTACACGTATGGCCACTTCCCACGCAAGCCATACAAATCCCAATTTGTGGGGACACACAAACACAAAAGCAGTCAACCTACCCAAAAAACCCTCCAATTAAAAACTAATGTTATTAGCCTACATTAAAACCGGGCAAGGCTCAGAAATGCAGGAGAAATTGCTTTGCATTAGTTTCTCTGCATGTCATCCTGTTCCTAGCAGGGTTTTAATAATAAGCATACTTATTTGAATAGTTCGCTGATCACACTCATCAATCCTAAAATGCAGACTCCTGCCAGAAGAATTTATAACCCTTTTAATCCAATCCGACACGGGAATGCATTCAGACTCGTGTGAGGACAAACAGGCAGCAGTACCCTGGGCAGAGCTTCAGCTGCCACCGGGACACGCGATCCTCCTCCAACGGGAGCCAGAGATGCTCGTGAGGAACAGTGATGGTTACACCAGTGGTTACCTTCTGGGGCGCACCAGAGAAAAGGAATAAATTGTTGGTAAAAAAAAAAAACAAACAAAAAAAATCCAAAAAACCCCAAACCCAAGCAACCCACCAACCCCCAAACTCAGATTTTTGTTGTTGGGTTGGGGATTTTGCCTGTTTTCTTGGTGAAGACCTCAGAGGCAGCAGAACATTTGCAGGCTCTTTATTACACACGAAATACTTCTGGGAAATAGATTAAAAAAATATCTTTGCTCTTAAACTTTAGTCCCTTCTTAAATGATGCCAATACAGCACAAAAATATAGGAGAATGGCTGCAGATTTAAAAAGAAAAAAAAAGTGGTTGTGGATAGACCTGGAAGCAGTCTCTGGCTCCAGTGATAGCATAAGCATTATATCACCCCATCACATATAGCCAGAATTACTTGTCCCCATTGGCTTTTTTTCCCCCTCATAATCCTTTTCTGCAGCTTTACTGTGTTCTTTGCTTCCTTTTTATTATTTCCGGGGGCTTAAGTTAAGTTTTCAGTCAGGCTTCAAAGGACCCTTATACTTTTTGTGCCTGTAATTCCTGGACACCAACAAATGCCAGAATAAAGTTATTGGGACTCTGGAGGAGCCATATGAAGGGATAATTAGACCTTCACAGCTTCAACTGATCCCAATCATGCTTCCAAATAGTTGCAAGGAAAATATATTAATCCCCAGACAATTTGTACGTGCTGAGGTTCTACACCAAATTGGGATATTCACACCTAGAGATATTGCTGTTGGAGAAGGATCTCACCTCAAACCTGATGAAGTCAGATCATTTTAATGAGCTTTCAGTCGCACAGTCTACGCCGCGGGAGCACCTGCTCATGGCTCAGAAAGGTGCCGGGTTGCATGGCCGGGCCAGACGCTATTAAATAATCCTGGATTTAAACCACTCAAGAAGGTGCAGTAGGGTCTTCCTCAACCCAGCACTGCAGCAAACGCTCGTTTTTAAATCCATGAGGTCCAGTGGTTTGGGCAGGAGCGGGCGCAACGGGCAGCCCCCTTCTCAGCAGCTGGCTGAGGTTAAACAGCGACAACGCCTTCAAGCAGTGACGCAGAGCAAGGCACTCATGTCCATAAACATACTTAGGTATTCCTCAGGTGTTGCTTGCTTTTTAATTATTAATGAAGATGCTCCATATAACACCAGTAGGCACCCAAGAGCCTATTTTGCAGCATGGCTGACAGCCAGGTCTCTCAAGGACGGCGCTGCCTCCTCTTGTGTTTCTGCTCAGGAGTAGGAATAGGCTATTGTTCTTCCTTTGATAACTTATGAGCACAGTGAAATTTGTTTTTCATGTGTAATAAAGTTGCCGGTGGTGTGCAATTTGCATTTAAGTTGGCTGTATGCACGCTGACTGGGACTTAAGCGTTGTTCACAAAGCTAAAATAACACGACAGTTATCTGTCATTTCAACTCCTACTAAAGGAAAGAACCCATGAGAAAATAATTTTAAATATAATATCACCAACAGATCTTCTGTTCCATGTTAGGGGCCCTTGATAGGGTTGAGAGCAATTCAGAGATTGTTGATAACAGGCAATCCCTGTTTGGGGGCTTGTGGAGAAGCACAGCACCGGGCTGCGGAGGTGGGAGAATGGAGTTGCTGCCTTTTTTGTGCTGCAGGGACCGAGCTGAACCAAACCTGTAACACAACCTGTGCCTGAGATGGAGCGCAGCCACCCAAGAGCATCTCGGACAAGGTCTGTTCGCAGAATTGGGAAGCATAACAGCACATGGAGCCCCACAACTAACAGAAGAAAAGCGACCAACAGGTTCAAGAGCACCATTTTGCTCAGAATAATTATGCGCTCATATCACAGAAAGACCCTGTGGTGCAGGGCTGGAGAATAAATAAGGTCAAGACACCAACGACTGTTCGAGTTTCTGTTCCTGGGAGAAGCCATAACCCCTGCTGCTGCTGGAGAACACCACCTTGTCCTTCAGCCCAAATTACAGCCAGCTGCCCTCATCCGAAAGCAAATGAAGCAGGGAAGAGGTGCTCCCCCCAAACCAGGCCAACCACCGAGAGGTCTCCTTGAACAAGAACCAGACCCTGAGGCACAGACGGTGCCGCTCACGGAGCTCTCTGCCCATCCCTGCCCTCTGAAACCATCTCCATTTCATCTGCAAGCTGATTTCATGATGGAGCAGAAACGCCAATCAATTGTACAGCCATCAGCACGAGAGCATCCCCAATCTGCATTAGCCAGCTGGGCAGCTTTCCAGAGCATCATCTACAACACATGAATTATTACCCAAACATTACTGCTGTCAGCACATTCCTCTCTATACAACTTCCTATTATTATTTTTTTGGCGGACAACCCTGAAATTTTAAACAGCTCAATCTTGCTAAAGTAATGCAACTGCCTACTGCCTCCAGGATGAACTTTTCATAAAATCAACAATAATCCTTCTACTGAGAATAGCAACACACCCCCCCCCCAAACAATCCTTTTATTTTTTCTTTGTTTGTTTTGGTGTCTTTAGCAGCTCAGACTTACATTCTCATTTGCAGTAACAGCCTTTTATTTGCCTTGCAGAGGAAAAAGAGACTTAAGGGATCCTTAAGCTTCAGCGACAGAGTATGAAGCAGCTTATAAATCAGGCTGCAGACGGCAGGGTCAGCAGCGCTGCCGCTTGCATCTCAGCTCATTAAGAAAAATGCACATTGAGTACCATTTGCTTTGAAACTGTTTGTGCTGCTGTGATTCATTCAGAGAACGCAAGAGTCCAAGAAGCACTAGAAATAGTCTTAAAAGACCCTGAAAATAGGGTTGGTAAATGAGTTACTTAGTCATTACTACGCCTTTCCCTGACAAGTGCAGAAAAACTAATGGTTGGAGTGGAACGTGAACCTTTGTGCGATGCCGGGAGGGCTGCGCGGAGCTGGGCGAGCCCTTCCTCCTGCAGTGCTCGGGCAGATGTAAACACCTGCAGCATCTCGGCCTTGGAAGTCCAGTTCAGCATTTCAGTTGACAGAACGGATAAACAAAATACTACACCCAGATCTCCCAGGCATTCCCAATCCCCTGTGATGGATCGTTCCTTACTTCCCATGCCTTATTTGTTTGAAAGGAAGAATGATGAAAGAATCCTGAATGTTGTGTTTACATCGAGATGAAGGTAGAGATCTTGCCATAATTACATGAATCACAGCTTTCATTTAGTTTCAATAAGCAAATTACCTTGATAACTTCTGGTTATGGAAAACAGATATATGTAATTCTTCCAGGTCCCAAGCAGCATATGTGCTATTACATAATTAATAGATTGCACATTTCTTTTTTTTTTTAATCAATCACAGTTGAATTTACAATGCAAACTTTTAGCATAACAAAAATGCAACTGATTATCCCAAAATATTTATTCAAGATTAAAAAACATGTAGCATATGAATATTTTAACAAATATGAAATATTTATGTCTCCTTTCCAAAGCTTCCATAACTGGGCTTTTAATTAATTTGTCATAAAAAATTTATAGACCCAGGTAGACTTTTAAATGTAATTATTAAATTATATCTTTAACCTTCAGGTACACACTTCTTTCTTGTGCCAGCACAGAGCAGGATGAGCTCCAGCAACGCCAGGAAGGCTGCACCAGCACGAGCAGCTTCTGCTGCAGGCCAGGAACAGACAAAACCGTGTTCCCAGCCTCTTCCACAGCAGGTTGCAAATGGTAGGGATGCACCGGATTAATTAATATTTGCATTTCCCTACAGCATGGAAACACCAGCTGAAAGCAGGAGGTCCTGTTTGACTGGGCAACGCACATATTTGGGAAGAGGTGGAGGCTGAACGGCCGCAGCGAACGCCGGGGAGGGCACGGGTGGGAGCAGCAGCCCAAGGCAGGGACACATCTCCCCCCACACCTTTTCCATCTCATCCATACACACAGTCCTTTGGTGCCTCCTGCATAACCTTCCCCCACCTCATGGAAAAGGTGAGCTTGAGGGACAGAGGCAGGATCTGGGATGCATTCCCAAATTAATTTTTTAAGGAGCTCACACTGGCTATGCTATCTAGATCTCCAGTTTATAACATTGCTGCCGGCAGCGACACCGCAGCTCGGCCAGGGCTCTCAGCCCGCTGCGCAGCGAGGAACCAGAGACCCGGTGCTGGGGCCATCCGGGTGCCCAGCGCAGAAATGAGGAGAAGCTCGGGGAGGAGCAGCCCTCCCCGGCACAGCCAAGCCAGATGTTCCCAGGACAGGTTGGAGCAATCTTCCTCGCACGTCCACGACATCTCACATCATAGAGATGTCTCTCCACTGTTACAGCCACAGATTGCATTTGCTGGGACAGCGATGCCCCGATTTGGGCAGGTGACAAGAAGCCCAAGCTGTCCGTGTCTGCTCGATTGCACTGCGAGCTGGCACAGACGAACCCTTCCTGCTGCCAAGCTCCAACACCGCGCCAGCTGCCCAGGTGAAGTAGAGCACGTCCACCCTTCCTGGTGCGGCACGCCGGTCCTCGAGCCAGCACGCACAGCATCCTCACCGACCCGCTCCCCACGCCTCCCTGCCACTGCACGCTCCGTCACCGGGCTTTGCGTTTTCCTCTTTGTACAACCCACAACAGCTCCCAGCAGGAGCAGCTCGGTGCCAAAGGAAGGTCGGCCAGAGCCCAGCTCCATGCCCAGGGATCCGAGCAGACAATGCCACGGCTGAGCTCGGCTTGGCAGCGCCGTGTGTTGATACGGCCTTTTGCTGCTTGCCACAAACCTGCCTAAATTTCTCCAGCGAGCTGCTGCAAGGAAAACAGAAGTCACCTTTCCTCAAATCACAGCAAAGGAGCACACTCTGCTCACTCTGTACTTATTTGACCTGCTGGCAGCCGCGGAGTTGACGGAGAAAGAGATGGAGTCAAGAACCGAAATACTGAAGCCCATTATTTTCAGGAAATTGTGCCCTCGTAGCTTTTGTAATAACCTCCCTGTGCCACCAAGCAAACTCAATTCAGCAGCAAAAGGTGGTCACAGCCACACAAGCAGACCCTGCACTTTTTCCAGGAGATGCTGAGTAAGAACAAACAGCAGCTGGCCATCCTGAAAGAGGGAGGGACGGGGGTTTTTAGTAAATTACTAGGAAACCTGCAGTCAGGTTTTCAGCATCTTCTATTAACTTTAGCTGGTGTTGATGTGACATTTTGGACAAAAACAGCATTCCTCATTTCCTTGCATTTTAAAAGTCCTGTCATCTGTGACAGAAATGATGTCACGTAGCATCCAAGTGCCAGTGACGGATCTCCAGAAAATCCCCAAGGGTCCAAATGAAAAGGCTGGCCCCAGTAAGAGACTTTGGGTCAACCCACAGGGCTAACTACCACATAACTGAGATCTTTTTGCCAAATGAGAACTGAGATAAATCCCTCATTGTTCTGCCTGGCACAGAGCTTGGCCACCTGACAATACCACTGCCCTCAGAGGAGGGAAACAGATGCACGGAGCCCAGATCCAGCTATGTGACTTCCCAGGAGCTCCACTGGTTTCCTCCCACGGGACTGCAGCTAAACATTACATCAGCCTTCCACAATCTGGAAAAAAACAGGATTTAGGATTTTTGGCTGATTGCAGAGTCACCGGGAAGTTTTTGCACAAGCAATTCAAGTCTGTGTCCGTCTCCTGATTTGCACGGAAGCATTCCTCCTCTCACACCAGCATTCCTTGCCCTGTAGGGGAGTTAGGATATCAAATTCTGTACGCACAGACAACACACACGGACCAGGAGGTGCGTACCAGGAGGCAGCACCACGGGGCAGTGCCCGGTCCAGCCACCGCAGCCGGTGGGTTGCCCTCTCCTCTCCCAGCTCTGCTCCACGCTCACAGCCAGGCTGCGAGGACATGGCACAGAAATAACTCTAATGAAGGAAGCTGAAGCCCCCTGAGTTACACGGAAGGGCTGGGAATGGTTGAAGGAATCACGGCTCAGAGTGGTACTCCTTCCTCCCCACTCCTGCTTGTCCAGCAGCAGATAACACCCAGTTAATTGCTCCTGGCTTAATTATTTCTTCCCAGAATAAAAGAAAGTTCACTTTAACCAGCAACTATCAGAAGCTTCAGGGAGGGAAATGTTCCTGCCTTATGTACTGCGTACATCCTGCTTTACGTAAGGCACCTCACCTTACGTACACTCTGCTTTCACTCCATGCGGAATCTGCGTTCGGGGGGGGTGCTGGCTGAGGTGCCCAGCACATTTCACAAGGACTGTCAGGGCAAGTCCTTCCCCCCGAGAGTGCTGAACGTGTCGGTACATGCGGGGTGCTGCGGGCCAGCCCTCGGGGATCCAGCCCATCGGTGCCCTCCTTGGCCCTGCCAACGGCTGGGGTCCCCCAGCTCCCTTGGCTGCTGTCAGCATGCTCTGTACAGGCAGTCGAAACAGTTCGAATGTGTCTTCCTGAACGTGGCCAACACTGATTTTATGATATACTTAACACCCCATCCAATAGCTATTAGTTTTACTGTCAGGCACACAATGTATGCGATCCATCTTTCTTTTCAGGCACACCACATGTCCCCTCTCAAATGACATTACACTTCAGCGTCTTCATTTGTTACCGTGGGGTGTTTTTAAGCGCTACCATTAAAGCTCTTATCTTTTTGGTTTGTTTGTTATTAACGGCACATTTTATTTAATCAGGATTGGCCCGTGGTTCCCGTTCAGACGCTGCAGAGAATGCCTTTGAATTCCTCTTTGGCAAGCAAGGCTCTGCAGCACGGAGCTCCTGCTACGACGCTGCCCTGTGAGAAGAGTCTTCTCACTGTCTGCTTAGAGGGAACGATGCAGGGAACAGCCAAACTCTCCAAAACCCCATGCACAGGCTAGAAAAACCTTTTTTCTTTTGTCACCATCAACCCTCTTTCTTTGTGCATCACTGCATTGGAGGGACACGTCACCACCTATGCTTCTCCCTGCAGTAGGCTTTGGGCTGCAGGAGCCCTGCACGCCACTCGCTCCTGGGCTGTCCGGAGGGGAGGTGACAAACTGCTCCAGTGCAGATGAGAGCTATGGCCTTCCATCTTCCTGCATGGGGGTATTAGTAAAAAAACACCTGTAGTGACAGCAAGTACACCCCAATTTCAGGATTAGCCTGCATCGCTTTGTGCCACAACTCCCAGAGATAAGAGGCACCAGGAAAGCAGGGTCTAGCAAAACAGCATGTAAAGCTTTTCCTACCCCAGGCCTAAATGAAGTCATTTGCACCAGGAATCACGCTGGTTCTGTTTACATGTAAAAGCATTCAAAGTTGTACAAATGTCCATCAAAGCTCAGTCTCAGACTCCGTTAAACTCCAGGGCTGTCAGCCAGAACACGACCACATCAAAAGCCTCCATGAATTATTTCAAAAGCATTAACAGACTAGTCCTCTTCCAAAAGTGTTCAGGCTCTCTGAAAACAGTCTTAAGAGGCATGAAATCTTACCCTTGCAAAAATAACAGTTAACGCTTGAGCTATCAGTCTCTCAATCCTATCCTCACTGACTATAAGTCAACCAGCCACCAACAATGTGAACAGAGTTAAGACAATTTACATCACAGGAGGAAGTGTTTATTATTCTCCTCATTTATTTTGTTGTCCCCTCTGAGTTTGTCTCCACTGAAGAGCAGCTCTACCATTGCCTGCATCAGAACATCCCAAATAGCAACCGATGCGATACGCTATAGACAGCGCCGTACCCGTATGTGCTGTCGCAGTCTCTCATTTGTGGATACACACTTCTGCACCACAAACCGTGCTGCTTCAAAATCGTTTTACATGGAGGATGGTAGAGCAAGCTTTGTATGGACAAAGTACTCAGCTAGAATATTAAACTAAATAATAGCAATTAATTAGGCTTGTATAAAGCTATTAACCTTCAAATCCCTATAGAAATATTAAGTAATGCTCAAATCCTCTGGGATGCACATGATACTACCCCATTCCATACAAGAGGAAGCAGAGATCCAGAGCACTGAAATGATTTTTGCCCAGGGCAATGCTGTACCAGGAGGGGGGAGGCTGTAATCATTTCCAGTTCCACAGACCAGGCTGCTGCTTTTAGGCCACACTAGGGTGGGTGGATACAAGCGGTACCTACAGATACACATGTATGAACACCCCATTTTTAACCGTTCATTACAACCTGACACCCTATGTTTGCAGACTAGCATTTGCATCATATGAAAGTGATATTTTCTGGACCAGGTGAGCCCTGCAATATTGTTGTTCTCTAATCCCCCCTGCAATCCTGTGCGGCTGATCACAACAGTCTTTCCCCCCAGCTCCTTCTCACTGTTAGCATTGCATCCATATGGAAAAAGAGATCTTAATCTTCTCCTAAGCACTCTTCCTAAATGCCTTCTTCAACTTCTACAGGGAGCATATAACACAAAAAGCTGAGCATCAGCTTAAACTCAAAGTCTCTCCAGGGCATTACATCCACAGCACCAATAAATCTTGTAGGTTTTTTTGCATAGTATCTCCAAGATTCAGCCTTCCCTGGGGCACACAGCTAACCTTCTCCAGGTTTTTTATCATCATGTGGCCTAATTATTGCAACAACCACATCATTTTCATCTTTGTTCAGAAGACCAGTAGGTTTTGCTTGCATCACCCTTCTCCATGCCTCTCTCCACTGGCTCATCCCTCCTAACTGCATCAAACACAGGTTGCCTCAGCTTTCAGAGCCCCTCACACCTCGTCCTCCCTTTCCCACCTTTCGTTCAGGTTGGCCCAGGGTGCCAGGCTCTATCGCACGTTGATTCTCCTAAAAGCTGCCTATAAATACCCACAAAGCCACTTCAGTCGTCTGCATCAAATCTTGTCTCAAACCTCACTTGCTGCAATGTGTGAAAAAGGCTTGACAACAGTTAGATTGCCCATGTCCTGAAACCATTAATTTTAATGTTAGCTCCTAGTGCCATTATTTTCTAGACTAGTTCTGTACTTATCTTCTCACGGATTATAAGCATACTTATAATTAAATTATGCCATTGCCCATTCTCCGGTTTGGATTTTGCACAGCACTTACTAACACAACAGTACTCCAGCCTGCCGCTGGGTTCCCCACGCGCTATTACATTAAATGGGAAATTAATAACAACACTCCCAAAAGCTTTCAGTTTCCTGGGGTGGGATTGTCCCTCCAACAGCACTAATGAATCCTGGGGTGGGCCCTCGTGCCGCTGTTTACATGGAAATTGCAGCTCCCAGCTCCCTCCCTCCCGTCACGGGGCAGAAGCAGCACTTTGCTGGGGCACCTCAGTTGCCTTTTTGTGGGGGCTCAATTCCCACCAGAAACAACGGTTCTTTCAGCAAAGAGTCTGTTCAAACCTACCACAAAGACCCTGTAATTAGTTGGCATGATGGTTTCCAGAAGAAAGGAGAGATACAAAATGCAGCTCAGGGCATCTTAACAAGGGGAAGACTCCGCTCTGGAAATCCTTGCTCTTCAGGGGTGCAAGATACCCTGCTTTACTGTAATGAAAGTCCTCTTGTCCAACATCCTCCAACAATCTGCCTTTAATGGGGTTACTATTGCAGAGGTAAAGCATTTTATATGGAACCAGGTTTACATTATCCTGCTATTCGGAGATCTAGCTTGCAATGCTGTTCAAATCCTTTAATCCATAAATAGGATTCCAGCCAGAGCTGGGCTGCCTTCCAAAACTGTAATCTCCAGTATATGAATTATTACAAAAAGATTAGGGTGTTTCGAGTAATAACATTTCAAATAAATCAGCTTTCATGGAGGAACAACAAACTAATATCGGAAATAACAATATAAAGACATTTATATAGCCACTTGCTGGAATAACTTCACTAACCAGAGGGATTCTTTTCTCATTTGCATCGTTTTCTTTGAGAAACATACCTTCGCCTTTGTCCCTTCACTACCGGGCTCTGCTGCGGAGCCAACAAGGTGCTCCCGTCTCAGCCATCAGCCCCGTCGAATCGCCAGCTTTCCGGGATGCAGAGACAGAGAGGTATGCTGGTGTGGCTGCAGAGGATGCTGTTCTCTCCAAGCCTTCAGCTTTACATAATGCTGCGATGAGGACAGGCAGATAATCCTGAAGGCCAGAAACATTCCCTTAACTCCACTTTAATAATGATGAGCTGCGAGTTTAATTATTATTCTTAGTGCATGTGCAAAAGCCCTCCCTTCCACATACACAACACACACACGCGGGCAGGGAGAGCTAAATAACTATACCTTCCCAATTATTTCCTGCTTCTTTTGGCAATACCGTTCTATGACAAATTTATTGTGCTTTTCTTCCCTGCAAACTGTATTGGCACAGTAAGGAACCATGTCTGCAGAGTTCAAAACAATAAGATGGAGAGAAATTAAGCAGCACAGGGTCTAGGCAGGTGAGATAGCAGGAAAGGAGAGGTGGAAGCAAGCAGAGCTGATAGCTCACTGTCCCTTGAGCTACCTGGGGACTGGGCAGGGGCACGGGGGTGGACAGCAAAGCACCAGTCTCCTCTGGTCTGAAGGCAGAGGCTTGGGCTGGGAAAGCGAGGGATGTCAGCTCAGCACCACGCCAGCCCTGATGCTCCAGGTTGCTTAGTGACAGATCTGAAGTCCGAGGTGCCTGTGGATTTATGACGTTCCCCCCCGCCTTCCAAGTGCTATGAATAAATGACACATCTCAGTTCCTTATTTATCCATTTGTGAAGCTTAATGGGCAGTTGTAGAGAAGAGCATTGAGCCTTTTATGGGGTAGGGCAGGCTAGTTTCCTGATTTACACTTGCATCAACAGAGAGTGGAATATGGACTCTGCAAATCTTATTTAGCTTTTTAAAGAAAACAAAGAAATCCAAAAAAACACAGCAAAACTGCGCGTCCTAAAGAACAAACTAAACCTGGTGCCAACTAGGAGCCCCTGGTTTGAATTCAGACCTGATAACACCATCAGAGAGGCAAGAAAGCTGCTGCCAGATGTGGCCACAGGCCAGTGAACGGGCTTGTTCCCATCACAGACCCCACCGCACCATCCGGCTCCGAGGCGCTGGCTGCAGAGACACCCCGGTAAAGCCCTGCAGCTCAGACTGCACGGATACGTCCAAGCACACACTCGGCTTCAACACGCTCACCTGTCCATTGGAGTCAACAGGTCCGTTTAAAGAGGTGGAGTTAAATAATGTACATAAACGTTTGCAAAATCTGGGACTAAAAGCTACAGGCAGTTCTCGCACAGTATACGGACCCTGTTATTGCTGCACCAGTGGTCTGTGCAGGGCTGCAGGGATCGCTGCCCGCTGCAGTCTGTCCTGGGAACACCAAACATACAGATTAGCAGCTGTGGAAAGTTATCTTGGCAGCCTATTTTCATCAATTGTTCTTATTCTCATAAACTAACCCCCTGAGCCCTTCAAAATCCAATCACACCTAAAGCTCCTGAAATTAGATCTTTAATAAAAGATACCCAGTGTACTATCAGAAACAGCTCTCAGACATTTTATCATAAAAAAAGTTTGATGGTCCCCATCATTTTTGGCAAGCTTCTTCAGATATTCAGCTGTGATTTACACAGGACATTTTGCTCTCGTATGATAAATTGCACCAGGACACGAAGGAGAGTGAATACCAAGTGAATCAGTGCATCTGATTTTCAAAGGTCCTGCGACAAGGAAAATTAGAGCCAGAATTAATTATTTTAAAAAAAAAAACACCGTGGATTTAGGGAAAACATTAAATCATGCATGTGATTTTCAAAGAAGCACTACTATAAAGTTGGAGTGCTAAATTCTTCTACTGCAGACCTTTCCCCCTGCCCAAGTGGTCACACTATCATCAAAACTATTATTTTTGCAAGTATCTGTTATTCCAGATTGAAACACTTTCAGTGCAAGCCTGAAAAAAAAAAACAACTAACAAAAACCCACAATGCCTTTTTTCCTTTTTACTTCCTAATGGACAGTAACAAAAACAATCCATAATCACATGAAATATGGCTCTTTTTGCCAGCCTATAATTTTTTCTGCAGTGCATTAAGGTGGAGAGCAACACCTTGGTTAGAGACTGTCAGCATGTCCACTACACAACCAGCATTATTTTTCCCCTGGAATTCATCTTTCAACCATTTCAAATTGAGCTGAAACTTTGACATGCAGACTGTCGTTTCAGGGAAGAATTATTATTATTCCCAGAAAATTAAATAAATCAGGTCAAACTTTATGACCAGCTTTCCCACCCACCGTGCATAAAACTCCCAGTTCCTTCCCTCCCCCTGTTCAGCCGCTTCTGAAGACCTTCAATTTTAAACAAAGCACAAATGCTGTTTAACATGGATTGAGGCTGGGTCCTCCGTGCAAAGGTCTGCAGTGCTGCGGAGCCTGCCTGACCGGGGCAGCACATTTGCAGGACACAGACTGTACAGGTCCCCGCACGGGGCAGGATTTATCCGTTACGGTCACTTTTCTGAATGCAAACTTCAGCAGGAGCATTTCACAGACAACAGAGTAAGTCAAGTGAAGGAACTCAATGAAAAACCAATCAAACCCCACCAAAACCAGAGAGGTGGTGGAGTCACCATCCCTGGAGGTGTTCAAAAAAACATGTAGACATGGCACTTTGGGTTTAGTACACATGGTGGTGTTGGACTTGATGATCTTTGAGGTCTTTTCCAACCTTAAAGATTCTATGATTCTATAAAACTCAGAAATAAGGAAGCACAAGCATTCGTTGTTGCAATAGCTATAGCAGACCAGCGCCAGCACAAGAGGTAAAGCTATCACCATGGACCACTTACTACCAACCCAGCTACCTCAACCCTGTTTCATCCCAGCCCTCCAGCAACAGCCAGAGCAATTAACTCATGTAAGTCACCTCGCAACTTTCCAGGTTAAACGAAAGACCAAACGTTTGATTTAATCAACTCTAGGCTACACATAGCGACAATTCCACGCACTTCTGTATCTCACGCAATGAGAACTCCTGTACCCATATACCCACAGCATAACTTTTTCCCCCATACTATTATTTCTCATACCTTCTTTAGCTGAAGGAGATATGTTGCCTCAACCTGCTCTTGAACAAACCTCAAGCAAAGCTCCATTTCTTCTCTCAAAAACATCACCTCACCAAGAAACTCAGCACAATCCTCTAAACAGAGCTGCAGGAGGTCACCTGGCCTTTAAAGCAAGGCCCATTGCCACCCCAGGCACCTGCCCACCTCCCCAAGGATTCCCAATTCTTTCCAGCTGGGCTCAGCCCTGCTGAGGACACACAGCTGGGGAGCAATCCTTAACCCTCCTTTGTTAACTCTTTCCTTGCAAAGCTTAGGCTGCTCCCTCCTCTGTGGGGTGCTCAGGCTGTTAACCGTGGTATCGTTAACAAATGGCAATGGTATTTATGATTTATTAATGCCGTGGCAATGGTATTTATTGTTTCACGGACAACGCGCATCGCGGCATTCGGAGCCCCTGTCCTGTCCCGAGCATCCTGGCGCCCAGCCCCTGCTCCCCACTCTGTAGAGAAAACGGCCAGAATCCTTGGTGAATGCAAATAATGTTGTTTTACTGGATTCGCCGGCATTTTTAATGCCTATCATTATGTACTGATTGAACTAGATTAAATAAAAGCCACCTTGCTCGCTTTCTCCCTACGACTGCAGCCTGTTTCCACCTGACTTAGACTGCTCAAGGAGTCAATGAGACTTTTATGCATATATTACACTCAGATATGGCATTCAGCAAAAATAATAACAGCATCTGACAAAGTTTATTGTATTAAATAGAAGGTTGAGAATTCTTTTAACCTACAGTACATGCAGAAGCTAGCTGCACAGAAACAACAGAAAATAGCAGAGATCGCTGTGAAATAATTTGCTATTCATTTAGCTGTCAGGTGTACTTTTGAGCAGAAGTTCTAGCGCAATTCAGCTTTAATAAATAGATGCTTAAAATACACTTTGTACTATGTAACCGTCTCCTTGCATTAAACTGAAAATCTCAATCAATAATCCAGAAAAATTCAACCCAACACCAGACTGTTTTCCTATTATTGAACCTTTTTGTCCAATAACCTAGACAACCTGATTAACTGTAAAGTATGTGCAATGTAATAATTCTCTAGTATGAATATTGCATTGCTGGGATCCATTAGCATTTTAGACAGGCTGTAATTAGGCACGATGGAACCATGTGGATTTTGGAGTTTAGGCTCATAGCCAAAAATCCCAGGGTGAAATTTTTACGTAGTTGTGGAATGTTGGTGTTAAATGACAAAAGGACCCCACAAAGCCCGTCTCCCCGAAGGTGAGCCCTGCCCTGCTCCGGGTACGGGGACAGACCATGTCATCCTTGCTAGGAGGACCACCTCAAGCCTCAGCAGATGGTGCGTCCTGGGAAGGAGAGCCGGAGGTGGAAGACGTGTCTGTGGGTGAACCTGCAAAATAATGAAGGGACAGGCTACGACCAAAATATCACCCATGGAATTGCTGCCAGATAATTATTAAATCCCTGCCAGGGATCAATTGATGCCCAGTCTGGTTCTTGGTCCAAGATGGGCGAGGAAAAGGGTTTTTTTCTTTATTAAACTTTTGGACACACTCCCAGGAAAATTAAGGTTTTTAGAAACATTTTCTTTCCAAACACTAAGACTTTGGCTTGAGCCAAGTGCCGTAAGCTGGGAAGGTTTGGAGGAGCAGCTGGTGCCCGTTCGGACCGGAGCGCCCTTTCTCCATCATTAACGCCCCGGCTCTGGCAGTCGGCTGCTGGCTTCGGCACGTTAGCTCATCCACCCACGAGTAAAACCAGAAACATGCTCACAACTCATAAAAACCGTAGCTACGTGGTTGTTTTGAAACCCCTTCCAGCTTTTCACTGCTGGGATTAAGATCTTGATTGCTTTTGAATCTTTTTTCCTCCTCTCCCTCTCCCGCTCTCGCTCTGATCTAATCTCTCACTAGATGTTGGTACTGCGGCTGAGCACTAACCACGGGCGCTCAGATTTATGTAGCCGTACCCGCAGAAGACATCAAGGTGAGCTCAGCTGTTCTGTGAATTTTTCATGGCAAACTTTAGCTTTGCTCGATCTGGCAGGGCTTTTTTCTTCTCCTAACAACTGGGGACGCAGCACAGAGTCTAGAGAGAGATAAATGTACTTCATGATGATTTGGTTTTCCACTTTTTTGAGAGGGACAATATTCCAAGGACATAGCTTTCAAAATATTGTCCTGCTTGCCACCGAGCTTTCTGACTGATGTGTCATATATTATCCAGTGCTGCAAAACCCAAGTGAAGTGGATGAGTTAAAGTTATGATTACAGAATTTCTCGCGACCTAAGTCAGTACTGAAAATGTCTACCTTTGTATTATCTAAAGTCTCTTTTTACAGTCTTTCACTTTTGTTGTGCAGATCAATCAGTAAGACACATCATAACTCTGCTATCCCCCTCTTGGGCAGATTCTTCCCGGTTTCAGTTAACACCAGTGCAAGGCGAAGCACCAGCCGGAGCGTGATATACGGCTCTGCTCTCAATTCCGTCCCCAGGAGCTGTTTGACACGGTGTGGCTCAGGTCTGAGGACTGAAAGCACAAGCCCAAACTTCGTATTTTAATATTACATGATAACCTCATAGAAGGATATGGTGTACTTAAGAAATGCACTCTGAATGCCATTGAGGAAATCAATGTCCAGTCCCCAAAATGAGCTCAAAAGGTCCAGACTGACCATAAAGCACACGAGTTATTTTCTGTAACAACAAACCCAGCTCAGGAGCCCTCTTGCTGAACATCGCTTCTGGCTGGAGTGGTGGGGAAAAAAAATCACCCACTCACTCTGATGTCAAATTTGCAAAAGGCTGTCTTTGTGTTTATCCTTTCACTGCCTCAATGACACCTTGTTAACACGGTATTTTCTGTGTGTACATTTTGTGTACGTATGGGGCCGGCTGTATTTGTAGAGGAAAGATATATGTATAAAGAGTGCGAGCGCATTCCAGGCCTGCGTGCAGCGGAGATGTACGGCACAGGAGGGAACACACCCAACAGATCCCAGTTCGTGCAGCGTTTCAGGAGGGGGAAGCAGAAGCTGATGGATGACGAGCCAGGCAGTAGTGCGCTCACGGGCTCGGTTTTGCTCTGCATTACCCTGGTGTAAATCTGGAAGAAACACTCTCGTCTTCAGTGCAATTGATCTCTCAGTGAAATCTCCTCTTCCAAACGTTAATACTGGAAACATATTGCTGTTTACGATCCACAATCATTGAATTCCCTTCTCTGAACATTTCTTCCTGCAGTTGCTGTGAATGACTTACCTTTTTCTCTTAAAATCTCTCGTAAGGAGATGCTCCGGCACCTCCGCTGCCCCGCGCGTGGGCAGGGGGAGAGGCGATGCCGGCAGCGCTGTGGGCAGGGGCAGCGGGCAGGGGAGCGGTTTGCTGCGGTCCAGCCTCCGAACAACGCTCGGAGACAGCCCAAGCCCTTGCTCGGGACTGGAGGGTTTTGCTTGCCGGACTCTGGCACGATGCTCCGGTGGAGCTCACGTCGTGGATGCCATCAGCCTTTTAATTTGTTGTTAAACTGAGCTGCCCTCCCCCAAGCCGAGGAGATTTGGTGCATCTGATCCAGCTTTATGGCTTCACTGGCCCAGCGTGGGGGTAAAGACCAGTGATCCCTTTTATTTTAATAGATGAGTCTGAGCTTTTCCCATGTGCTTGCAAACTTAAAACTGACTGGAGCAACCTGCTGTCATCCTCCAACCTGCTAATTGAATACTTGCCATTTTTTTCAGATGGTATCTTACAGACATCTGAAGTTCTTTTTGCCCCTTTCATGCATTTTTTCAGTAACTTTTTTCATTACTTAGTCTTTTTTAATAGACCTCAGTTTCTTTGATCCTCACAAATTTTTCTCCCAGTTCCTCTGATAATTTTCTAAAAGAAATCACGGTAACTTTGAAACGCCTTTCCCCGTGTCCACGCTACACAGCATGGCTAAGTGAGATTCCTTCCAAACCTGTACGAATTGTAAATGTGACCCTGCTAAGAAAATGCAGGAACTGTCGTCTCTTATATAAGACAGTAAAAGATTGTAATTTATAAGGCTAAGTACAAAGGGCTGTTTTTCTTTGAGCTAATTAACTGGAAGAAGAGCATAACTAATTAACTGGAGAGACACAGGAGGAAATACGAGGTTGTAGCAAAGCCCTGTGACTTTGGATGCTCCTTTGCATCTTGCGGATGGATCGCTGGGGATGGGGCTCTGCCGCAGGCTGGTGCGTGGCCATTCCCTCTCCTCCGCTCTTCCCTGCAAACCGCCAGCCTTAGGTTTGGTGACTAGGAATGTGCTTAATTTCATTAAATTCATTAAAACCTTAGGTTTGGTTCCTGAAACCCGCAGACTGGGATGCTGTCCTCATTGAATTGAATTTCATCATTTTGTTGAGTCAGACAAGTACCACCGCAAGGGAGATTTGTTCTTCCCAAGGTAAAGTCGTAGTTAATTCCTATTCACATGTCCAAATAATTCCAGTCATTTCCTGGTCCCTCCAAAATTCGAGCTGCTGTTATTTTAATAGTTCAGTACAGCACGCGGCTAAGCACCAGGCTGTAGGCTTTGGGGCATCATCTCTAGCGACAACACTAATTTGTGGAGTTGTTATAAGGGAAACTGAGGAATCTCAAGTGGTCAATCTCTTCCCCTTCCCTCCCTCCCCTGGAAATCCATTAAAAGACATATTTAGGGGAATAGGCTTCAAAAATAAGCAATCAGTGTGCATACACCTGATAAGACCTACAAAATTAATCACAATAAATGACACTGTTTAATGGAGAAAATGGTACCTGCTATGGCTGTTACTTAGAAAGGAAGCCAGTCAATTAAAAGCTACCAAAGTATTTAGGGATTTCCTAGGCAGATATAGTTTATTGCTGGATTCCTCAATCTGGCTAGTGCTGTTAAAAGAGCAGCAGAAAAATCCGTGCAGGAAAAACCCCTTGTCCTAAAGAAAGAATCATTTTCTGCGCTGCTGACAGCATGTATTTGCTTGGCTTTACTACGGCATGCACCGCGGTGCAGATGCAGCCCGGCCTTAGCACTCACGTGATTTTTAATGCTGGTTTTGGATGATTCCAAGTGACTCCGAGCCTTCGAGTAATGTGTTCCCGGTGCACTGCCAGGCCTCCAGCCACTGCCTTTCCTAGGAAAAACTCCAAATCTCATCAAACCCTCTGAAGTTCTGGGCTTCTGCTCGTTTTCAGCGCCAGCTTGGCCGGGCAGCCCGTTAGTTAAATCCCCTTTTCTCTCAGAAATTGCTCTGTCAGTGCGAGGCGCCGGTGCGGCACCACGGTACATCCGAGAGGATTACACTTTCCAATTTCAAGTTGGATTCCACTCTAATCGGAATTTCTCACGTACGGTGTATAACGACTGACTCTTTCAATAACGTTGTGCTGTCCAGCACACGCACTGGATGTCAGGTGCCATAAGAGTAAGCGAAAACAATATGCAGCACAAAAATATCTCATTATTTTATGCTAGCTGCTGCAATTATTTTTTTTCTGTAACACAGGCAAAGAGTTCCATAAATTACACAGTAATCACCCATCTGATCTGTTTCTGAGTCTGCCCTGGACCTGCTTCCAGTACCAAACTGTCAGACAGCGGAGTGCTGCAATTTAATGTTTGCAGACATATCCTGAGATGCCTGGGAGCAAAGCCGAGGCAGAAAGGTTGCTTGTTTAGAGACCGCTCCGCAGTTCCTCCAAGAATACAGCCACATGAATATCTTTACCACGACTAGGAATGTGCTTAATTTCATTAAATTCATTAAATTGAGTAACTGCATTTGCTACTGAGGTAATCTTTCACAGGAGTCGCAGCCCAAGCAGTAAGGACACAAATCTCATCCCAGGACAGGTATTGTTTGTGGTGTCTCCGTGCGAGAAATCTCTGGCAAGGGGGGTACGATCCACACACCTGGCCCGGGAGATGGTCGGAAACCTGATTTTTCCTGTTTCTTGGCGAGAAGGGAAAACAAGCCAGGGTCTCCCTGGGGAGGAGGAGAAGGAGATTTTCTCCTCTGCTAAGTGTATCTCAGCTTGTTGAGAGTGATGCCACTCCTGGCCTCTCCCATCAGCCGAGGTCTTCTCTCGCAGCTAATGAGAGGCCAGGCAGAGTTGACGGCTGCGCTCTGATCTCATCAGCTGCCCCCCTTCGGCAAGAACGACCTCATTTTCATCTGCTCTGACATTTTTCTTTCCATTAGTATCCAGGGCCAGAAACAATTTGTCCAGGTGCTTCGCCTTTTCCTTTTTTTATTCCCACAGCAAAGCGAATCATAAAAATCACCGAAATTAGAGCAGGGAAAAGACCTTTTAGGCTGTTCCAGTCTTCCCTTGGGGGTAAGTGCAGACAGGATTCCCACAGTACATTTTCTAGTGCTTTAATCAGTTCAATTTTCATACTGTGGGTCACAGAGGATTAGACAAGAGGAAGGTCTAGGGAATCAGCTCATCCTTTGTTTTTATCAGCAAAATTCTGTTCTGGGCTAAACCAGCAGGAAACTTAAAGTGTTTTGCTGAATGCTTGATAATTCAGAGTTCATATGCCAGGAAGATAGCAAAGAGGTGTCCTGAATCTGAAATGCTTGTTTCAGTCTGGTATTCTGGCTACTACTAACAAGGACTGATCATTACTCGCGTTTCCTGCAAGGTTCAATGTGACTGTCATCGCACAGTCCCCCTGCAATGCAGGCAGCTGTCCCTGTCCCAGAAAAGTCATTAAAAATCACTACAAGATGGACTACGGGTAACTTTGCAAAAGATAACTAAAGGATTTAGAACCTAATTCCCTCTGTCTGTCAAAACCATGTAGTACCTGTCACTCATGAGCACGGGATCCAGCCCCTGGATGTGCTCTGCGTTGACATTCTCACCAGCGCTGGGTTAAAGAGCCCAGGGAGCAGATTTGGGTCCAGGCTGGACGACACCCGCAGCAGCTCCTGGGGTTCTCAAAACTACCCGGGACGATCAGCCCTGGAGTGATGAGAGTTGTACCAGAGTGTGTTATCAAAACACTCTTTCCAAAGACCAGCCTAAAGTGCGTGTTAAAGAAAACATATTACTGAAAACGCCTAAAAAGCAAAAGGCAATCAATGTGGACACACCGGTGAAAACAAAGGACCAAAGGGCTGGATGCAAAGTTCACTGAAGATCATGCAACTGCGTCTCCTGGTGTGAATGAGCATTTGTTCGACTCCTGAACTTTAGGGCTGTATGTATACTGGTAGTGGGAACTGTGTAGCTGCTTAAGCTGGCGGAAGACCAGTTTCCTACCCAAAAATGCCGAGAGCGGTGAAGGTGGCCGTGGGGAGAAGCTGTGCTTTGTGCCTGCTCGGTAGCAGTGCGAAGGCACCAACGTGAGCCGGATCAGCAAGGCATAAAGCACGGCTGAGTTTGGATTTGACAAGTATCAACACACACTAACAAGGGTTTATGAGTCCAGATGATAAACAATAATGAGAACAGCTGCATCCCAAATGAATCCTTCTTCGGAGAGAGAATATAGGAGATTTCAGCTTATTCAAGTAACATTAGCTTGGGGCAGGGTTAGATTGTTCTGCGTTTTGACCTGATTTTGTAATTATCACTCCTTCATAGAAAGATGTGTTGTTTAAATATCCTCTAATTTGCTTTCAGAGATCATAAACCCCTCTTTATTATCTGCTGCGATGTATTACAGACAGATAATGACTGACTTTTGCCTTCTTTACTAGGAAAAGTGCATTTAATTTTGTGAAATAATGGAGGCGTTTGTTCATCTTTAATACTATTTTCTGTGCTTCATTCCCTTTTACCTAATAAAACAGCCTCCTTTGGAGGTCCACTCCGTGTGATTACTCCTAGTGCAGATACGGTATAGAGCTGAGGGCACTGATGTGTCAGATATTCATCAAAAACGTTGTACAAAACTGCTGCCAGAGTATCACACAGAAATGCTTAGTCTCAGGTTTAATCCGGTCCATTTAATGCACGCATAGCTATCAAGACTTTTTCCAAATTACTTGTAATTAAGGCATTTGTCATTACAGAATGAGGGTGTCTTAGGCCAGCACCGAGTCCATATTTAGCAGAATGGGTGACGGCCAGGAGCAATCTCTCGAGCATCTCCGCTGATTGAAGGGAAAGCCCTTCCCCAGCCCAGTCAAAAGAGCTCAAGTACTTAAACCCCCGGATCCCTCCAGGTTCTGCTCAGTTACAACAGAAACCCTCCATCTACTGGTTCGTTATCCGCAGTCACAGTTATTCCCATAAAAGAGGACTTCAATGCATCACTCTGAGCAGATTTTAGCTTTAGTATTTTGCATGCACAGCACTTTTTCCTGGGTATTTGCAAAGCTTTTAAAAATATGAAATAGTTATTGCTCGTGCTTTCTCAAATGTATCAATTATTTTTAATTTCTCAAAACTGCTACAGTAGCATACAAATAGAGTAGAAATGAGAAGGGTTTTTTTTTCCTCAAGAACAGGGTTTAAGCATCCCCAGACATACTCTGATGGGAGGGAGAACTGTAACAATAGCTTCTTCCCTACATATTTTCATCTAGTTTTAATGCAGTTTCTGTTTATATATTCTATTATATGGCTAATTATTCATTCTCTCTCTGGCACTTTGAGATGCATTGTGTATTTTTTTATTATTTGTATTGTAGCGTGATTGTTTAATCATTCTGCAGACACACAGCAGGAGCCAGATTTGCAGCCTTAGCAAGCGCTGGGCAGCAGCAGCTTTGGACTTGGAGCTGCTCCGAAGCAAATACCCACATGCAAACTTGTATTTTTGGTAAAGGCAAGTTAATGGGAGGGACCTTACCTGAGGGTAAGCCCATTAAATTTAATGGGCTAATAACACGCATATATGGGGTTACTGTGGAGCGGCCGAGGCACCTGCAGCCACGGTGTGCCTTGCCTGGCTCGGGTGGCCGCGGGCAGAGGTGACAGCCCAGGGGCAGAGACCCTGGTGGGGCAGGAGCTGGGGACAGACCCCTGCCCCGTGGCTGCTGGGTGGGGGGGCAGGAGGAGAGGGAAACCCGCCCCCAGCTTTCTGCGGTGGATCGCAGCACCCACTCCCTCTTCCCTCCATTCCGAATTTGTTATTTATTCTGATGGCATCACACAACAAGGCAGGAGATCAGTCAAAAGACCCTCACGTTACTGCCCATTATCTTCGCTTCATTCGCTGACCGTCCCTTCCAGTAATTCATTCACTGGTAACGACATACAGCACAGTTGTCCAAACCGTAAAAGAGACAGACTGCGTACGGGACCTCATTCCTCCGCACACGGGAGACAAGTCTCTACCTGTCCGCAATCCCCGTGACGGGTCACAAGACCTGCAAACACATACGCACTGGGAGCAGCAGGCACAGAGGGGAGAGGAAGCCCTCCGGGTGCTTTTAAGAAAGATAACTCCTTACATGCATATAACAGAAACAGTTCCCAACACTTCTGGCTAAATGACCTCGCAATACAGCTAAGAACAGAGATAATATGCGACGTTCAAACACGAGGATGGCATTTCCCATAACTGCACAGAAATATGGGACACTTTCCCTCATTTTACTGTATGTAATTGATATGAGGCCAGGAGCTGCTGGCAGATTAAATTTTACAACCCATGACACACCAAGGCCTTGACTCAAAAATTACTTGCACTCGACTCTAATTATTCACGTTCTACCAGTTCAGATGTTAGGGATATATGCCATTTATTCTGAAGGAAAATGATTTGCAAGCCCACAGCAGAAAGAAACGGAAAAGCAGGGGCTTAAGCACCGCGGAGCTGCACAGCCAGCAATGCAGGAAGGTGCGAGGGAGCAAGAAAAGAGCAAACGAGCAAGAACTTGATGTGGGGAAAATAATCAGGGCAATGTGGTCTGCTAAAGCACGTACCAACGGGTCTGCATCACACACTGTCACCTCTGCTCTTGGAGGGGAAGCACTGTTAAAGTTTTAGCCCATAAAAGCAATTATCGGGGAGAGAGAATAAAATATACTAACAACGACGAGGCTTCGTGGTGCTTGCAGAGTCTTGCTCAGGAGCGAACAGAGAGGTTTGAGCAAAGATCAGTCATGCTCGAGCACCCATCCACTCAAACGATTTCCCAAACAAGCACCCACTGAAATTTTGAACAAATGCACGCAAAAGCTGACTCAGCAGAGTGCAGTTTCCTATACCACATCGCTCCGAAAGCAACCCAGCGCCTGGATGAGCGGTGTTGCCGTGTTTTCCCTGCGCACGGGGAAGGTTCCCTCCCTGAGAGCCCTGTCAGACTCCTGTTTTGAACCATGCTACAGGCCACACTGGAAATAATTCACAGCATGGCTCAGCTGGCTGGGTTCCTCGTTGTATAAAAAACACAGGATGGATGAGGCTAGCTTTTTTCTAAATGAAATTCAAAAAAAGAAACTATAATTATGGTAGGAGAACATTCATTTGCTTGTTAAGTAAAATTTGAAGGGGAAACTTTAATGATGTTAGGAAGAAAATCAGATTCTCTTGTTAAACTACATTCCAAGAGAACTCTGTGCATACGCTGGACAGCACATTAAGCATCAAAGACTCATCAGTGATTCATAGAAGACTTTTTTCTCAGTGATATGAATTATTTTCATGGGAAAAGATATGAAGATATCTTAGACGAAGATGAGGAGCGAATATTTTTTTATTTCTGTCCTTGGGAAACAGAAAGCGTATAAATAAATCTGAAGTTTAAAGGCCATTCAAAAAAAAAACCCCACAACTTCATATTTATTTTTCATTATGTTAACACACAAAAATCGGTTCTAATCCCTCAAATTCAACTTGGGACTGCAAATAGGTTGATCTGTTTTCAACTACGCTAAGGGAAAATGAATATGCAGTGCAAGTTTTGTTTGGATGTTTTCTCACTTTGCCCATCTGCCTGCAGGAGCCAGCACGTGCCTCCGAGGTTGGGTGGAATCTGCTGCCAGCACCGGGACGCTGGTCAGACCGACCTTGGGTGCTGCTGATCCCTTCTGGACTTACAGCTCCTAACCACCGAGTCACAGGAGTTCAGCTAAAATCAACACCAGTGGGGTACTACTATTATTGTTACTAATAATCCTCTTTCTGAGGAAGGATCTTGAAATGTTAATTAGGCATGACATCAATAAATTAAGCCTGGCTTCACACTAGCATTAAAGTATTTACTCAACGTTATATCACAAATAGGGACACTGAGGCAAGGAGAGCTAATCTACTTTCATTTACACACTCCTAATTCCAGAGTAACTCCTTTGCAGTTACTAATATGCTTTGGAGGAGCACACAGCAAGCACAACATCAGATTCTGAAACCGTTAACTTGATTTTGAAGGTAAGTGAACGCAAGCAAAATGCATTTTCATGGGAATTGGCACATAAGGACGGCACAGAGCAGCGTGTGGATGCCGGGATTCAAGGCTTGCCATTTCCTTTCACCCACCAGCTATTCCCAGGAGACCCTCCCTACCTCCCAGTACCTTCTTTTCACCTCCCACCCTTGTTTCTCATCTCCGGATGCGCGTGAGCTGCTCTGCTCTCCGTTTGCCCATTCCTCAGCAAAGCACAGCTCTGATCTCAGAGGTGGATGCTAACAATTTACTCCACTACAAATAATAACTCCAGGATGCTAATGAAGGATGCAATTAAAGGGAGCCAGGCATTTATTGCTGGAAACATGCTCACAGACCCCATCATCCAGCTCAGACGGGTGAAGGTCCGTCCAGGCTGTACCCCGAGTCCGGCTCTGCCGCAGCAGATGCTCAGGAACGGCGGGGAGGGCTCCTCCTGCCCGGCCGCGGCCAAGCTCAGCAAATGAATACCAAATCTCCCCATTTAATTCACTAACTGACATTTAGAGGACAGCATAGTAGAAACATGACAAGCAAGCGTCAAATACAAAGGTATTTAGCGTTATCATATATCAGAGGTACCTCGTACCATTAATTGTGGATACTGCGGTTGTGCCGCTATCAATCAATCACCAAACGTCCCCCTCTCCCTTCCTCTGTTATCCATCACCGGAGGTTTCCAACTATATATCCATCACCTCGCGTTCCTCAGGAGTGTCCATCATGCTGCTATCTGAGGACTGAACCATATGGGAGGAGGCGCAGCGTGAACTCCCGAGTGGGCAGATAAACCCTCCAGCATCTCACCTCCCCTCCTCCTTTTTTTTAGGAAGTGCAGGGTAATCTTTAGAGGGCGATTTCTCTCTAACAGTCTTATTCTTCCCTTCCTCAGCCACCATCCCTCCCTCCCACCCATGAGTTATTAGATGACATAACATTCACTTTGGAGAAATATATTATTCAAACTGAGTGGCTTAAAATTGAAATGCTTACATGGTCATGAACCCGGGCTGCAGTTAAAAATAAATCCCTTTATCTGTGCTGCATTCTCAGGCCTGCATTTTCCCCGAAAAGTCCTTTAAAATACTCCGGACTCTGAGCCTGAACAAGATCAAATGTGACTTTTTAAAAATAGGATGCCTGGTCCTCTCCGCTTTCCTCCTTGGGCCGACAATGGGAGATAAATTTGCTCCGCAGGAACCTTTTGTGGGCCGTGCTGCTGAGGCAATTTGCAGTTTGCTGTGGAAAAGGCATCTTACGCTACATTTATCACCCCCTGCCGCTGGCTACAATTCAACCCACTTGGAGCCACCGAGCAGAGGTGCCGAGCAGAGCTCCTGCATTATTATTCTACATAATAATGGGTGTTCAGGGAAGCAGGAGACAAATATAGAGTATATTCCAGAAAGGCTCAGCTGGGGAATGGAAGTAAAAGGGCCAGGGGGTGGGCTGCAGGGAGGGAAGGCAGAAGGGAGGAAGGTTAGCAAAAAAACCTGAAAAAACCTTGTTCATCAAATGAGGTGCTTCTCTTGCAGCGTTAGAGAAATGCTTCTGCCTCACCTTGCGACGCTGGATGTCATCGTCTTACAGCGGGCGCCGGAGCTGCCCGCGTGGACACCAGCATCCGCAGTCACGGCGTCGGAGTCTATCGGCAGAGGGATTCCTCGTGTTCTCCCCCGGGGACCCAGCATGTCCCCAGGATGCTCCTTGGCCAATTCCCACCTCCTGCAGGGCAGGAGAGGTGATAGAGCTCAGCCAAATGCCACCGTGATGGGCTTAAACTAAGGACTTGCTCAGGAGATAACAGAACAGAGTTGTCACATAGGAGGTCAAGGCACCAAGAAGTTAATTAAGCAGCCTACAGGTGTACTGGAAGTCAGTAAGGAATCCAAAGTTTCTGTGTTTTAATCCTTGAAATTCTGCCTTCTTCTACCATACACACATGGATCTATGTCCTCTTCCATAAAACCAAAATTCACCTAATGTATCCTATAAAGACAGCAAGAAAAGCTGCATAACGTGTTGTAAGCAGATGCAGATGATCAGAAGACAGTTTTGTACTTTTATATAGTTATTTTTTAAGGTTCAAAATCAGAAGAGGGATAACTTTTTACTAAATAGAGCTTACAGGCAGATATGCCTTTATCTTGCCATCCTACCTGCTTGCAACCCAGAGCTTTGTTGAAAATCTTTGGTGAGAATTTTGGGTAGCAAATGTCTGGTGAGGAGATGTTCTGAGCATGTCAGTTGTAGGAATTCTTCTCATATGCTTAAAAAAATGTCATTCCTCTCATGTTTCAGAATTTCACATCTGTGAGGATTTTATTTTTGAATACAAGAATGAAATACAACCTCCTGTCTGAAGATGTAGGGTTTGATCCTTTGATTGCTTCATCTTTGGTCCTTGTCAGCATCCCTGTCTGACACTTGTCATCACTCTTCCTCTGCACAGGTACCCCTTTCCCCACTGTTAGCTTTTACAGTTATGCCAATACTAATTTTTATTTTCCAGAATAAGTTGGTTAATCAGATCTTTGAAAGAGAACTTTCAGCTGGATATTTGTATGCAGCCCCTAGACAGAAATGCAGATTTAAGGAGACAGCCATATGCAAGCATGAAGGGAGCAGATGTTGTACAATCAAGGGTAATTTAAAAGAGAGTGGGAAGGTGATAGAAGGACAAAACGAATCCAAAGTCAAGAAATTTTTTGTTGTAGCTACAAACACAAAAGTGATGTTCCACTTTGCACCTTCAAGTCCCACGCTGAAGGGACTGGTTGTCTTCTGGGTCACTGCCACCAAATGCCACCTCTCTCTTTACACATGCTGTAATTTCAGAGCTGTGCTATTGTTTCTCCCACTGAACAGAGAATTCATCTTACACATCTCTCCTTTCATCTTCCAGCCTCTTTGGAAGATGGCAAATTTCCTGGTTTTGAGCCATGAAGACTCCTGACAAATGAAATGCAAAGGGATCACATCACCTCATCCAGCAGCGGAGGCAAATAGGAGTCAACCATGCTGTAATCTATCATCCAGTCAATTCAACCCCCATGTTTGTTTTCTCCTCCCTCTAAAAAGTATGAGCACCATCAGTCATGTCCTATGAAAGATGATCTTAGAGTGGAGCCCGTGGGGATGCTGGTGTGCTCCACGGTCCGCTGCAGGGACCAGCCTCCTGCCAACGGCACCCGTTAACGCTGCTCTCCCGCAGATGCAATGTTCGATGTGGTTAAGCCACAAACATCCCTGCAGCCATGCCGGGGCACAGAACAAGGCAGAACTCACTGAGAATTGCTGTGCCTCACTTGCCCTGGCCAGAAAAAAGCAGAGAGAGCACTAGCTCCTGTGAAATCCAGAAAGGATGAGCTCAGCAGATCAGGATGAGGTGAGCGGCAGGGATTTGTGTTGGCTCCAGATCCAAAAAGTCCAGGCAGCAACAAGGACTTTGTCTCTTCACTCTACTTCTCGTGCTGTCAGCCTTTCGCATCCGTGGAGATCAAATTTTGCCTTACTTCCATGAAAAGAGATTGAAAAAGGAAAATAAAAGTAATTTTTTTTGTAATTCAATGCAATACTAATCAATTGTGACAGGATCTAGAGAATATTTTCATGGTGCCAATTACTTAAAGGGCAAAGATGCCATAGTCCCATTAAAGTAATAGTGCAGACAGCTCTCTAGGACATTGTGGAACAATGTACTAAATGTTGTTCAACTTGTTCAATGAAATAAAGTATTGGATCATTAACCTTACCAATGTCAATGTGTTGTCACTATCAAATTCAACTAAATGAGTGTCCAAGGTAATAGTTCGGAGCACACTTCCCACCGAGGAATGCATTAATACGTTACTGGCTGCTAATAAAGAGAAACTGTAATGCAGTGTGAGGAACTTGGAGAAGCTATAAATGTGCATTAAAGAGAGAGGGTCAGCCTGGCTGGGACAGACAGAAACCCACAGGCACGGGTGGGTGCGCACAGATTTATGCACTCCACACACACCTTTACAATCCATGAAGTGACTAAATAGAAAATGTATGAAAGCAAACTCCAAAGCTGTAAACATGCATGACAGGATCAAATGTTTGAAAACTTCCTGTGGAACAGGATTTCATATCTGTATATAAATATCCCCGACAAGTTGCTTGGGAAACTTCTCAGTAAGAGGCACTTTTTTTAATTTCCGCATTGGTGGGGGGAGCTCTGTTTTGTTGTGTTTCTCCAGAGAAGGAGAACGGCTCCGTCGTTCCTGGGTGCTCGGTTGAGGTGTACCTCTGGGAGCTGGGACATCGCAAGGCAAAGAAATCAATTCAGGTATCGCTGCAGCTCAATAACTGCTTGCAGTGACATGCGTGAAGAGAAGAAAAACATTACTGAGTAAAATGAATATTGTTCTAGAAGAAAAATGTTGGCACCATGAAAAACAAAAATACTTGGCCACTGTAACATTCCAGTATGAACTGAATTTTCAGGTAAAGGGGGGGGAAAAGGGAATTTTCCTTCTTGATGGTTCATGGGAGCAGGGATAACAGCGTGAGTAGCCAATGGTTACCAGAGCAGATGTCCTTCGATGCTTGCAATCCTCTTGCAATGTTATAATGAAATGGAAGCCAGAAAATACATAGATTTAAGATATGCAGAGGTGGAAAAACCACCAGGATACAGGGCACCACTTCCATTATTTCTGGGCCCATTTGTATTTCATAATTAATAACTTAAATGGAGTAATTTAAAATTGTTAATTCTTTTCACAGAGTCTGCATGAGCTCAGGTGATGTCAGACACGCTGTCACCAGGAAGGTTAAATACTCTTGGTAGTTGCTAATTACCTAATCACCATTACTATCTCATTCTACCCCAAGAATAGATTTCATTATGACTAACCCGAGTTATTAAAGAACAAGCTGTAAAGAAAACCCCCGTTGTTTGCATTCATTTAAAGGAGAGAAAAAAGCCCCTAATAAGAACGTTTCTCCCCAGCGTTAGGCAATCCCGAAGAGCAGCAAGCAGACCTGCGCCTGGGGGTGGGCAGGCACAGCAGCTCTGCTCCAACATCTGCTCTGCCCTCCTGCACGGACTTTGCAGGCTTCGATGCCCCGTACACTCGAGCACAAACAGCTTCTCGCCACTCTGTGCACTCCAAGCATAAACAAAAGGTGGTTTTCGCCTTGGTCGGGTGTCGCTTCTGCCATTTAAATGCGTATTTTATTGACTAGCTTGTGAATACCCTTGAAGGTAAATCTTTGAACATCGCTGGCTAGCGTGGAAGTGGGACTGAGTGAATCTTGCCATGTTAGCCTCTCGTTCTCCTCGGCACATGGAAATTCCCATTGTTTGGATTGCCCCTAAAGCATCCCCTTAACAACATCAGAGATGGTTGATAAAATCCATGGCACTGACTTAGCTCTGCTTTCAACACAGCCAAAACAGATATCGTCCCTGACTTTGGTGGGCTCAGAGTTGCAAAAATGATGGCATTTGCTGAAAACTCTGTTGATCAGCTCCCTCCTGGGCTAATTCAGCTTCCCAGCAGAGCCTGTGCCCGCAACACGTGCATGGGAGGGAGACAGAGCTGCTCTTACCATCTACGCCTAGAAGAGCCCAAAGTGGTGGGAAACTTCGTGATATTTTTCTCATGCACATAAGTCTGTGTCTCGTAGCGCTGGTCTGGGCTGGAACGCAGTTCCAGGCAGCGAGGTCTGTGCATGTCCCCATCCCCTCACCCCATGCTGAGGATGGCTGACAGCAGATGCGTCACGGATACGGGACCCGGGATTTTCATCTATTAGAGAGTCAGCAGGAACACTTCCAAGGCAGGTAGATTTTATGGGTGTTTTTAGTGCTGCGCTATTAATCCTTACATTTGATTCAAACCGTGCATTAGGCAATGGCAGCTACAGAGTTGCAACCTTTTGAAATGCTAATTGTCAAACCAAAGTTTAGAAAGACTATTTCAAAGCAAAGTTGCCATTATTTGTAGGCTGTGCTCTAAATGCGAGAGCTCAATTACCTAGAGTGTCAAACTTCTGACACCTTTGCTGATCCATAAAAACAAGGGAGATTAAAGAGTTTTCTGGAGTAGAATATCATTTTTATGCTCAAGGTTATTTACTGAATTATACACCGTGGCCAATCCTCAAGCCAGCTTAGTGATCAGGTCAAGATATTTACAGTTACCTATCGCACCCTAACAGGGGGATTCAGTTTGCAGCAACACCTTCATCATTTTCATGGATTTTTCTGAGCCAGGAATCTATGGGTTTTAAGACCTAGAGAAGAGGAGCACTGGTGATTCTTTCAGGCTTTCAACTGTCTTTTTTAGAGACAACAAAGGATTTCCTTTATTATTCCCTTGACTTACTCTGCTATTAGTGTATGGTAAAGAGCATTAGTTTCTTAGAGGGCTAGACACTGAGAGTTATGCAGAAAATGAAAGATACAGCATGAAAATGCAGTTTTGGTAGGAATTTGCATTTGCAATTCAACATTATTCTGGGAAGCCATGTCTGCTGTATCTCCTAAGAGCATTCCAGCGTGCAATGAGTTTTCCCAGTCCTGTGCTAGACACTGATGCTCCCTGCTTGCTGATACTGTGCACAAACAGGGACATGGTTCTGCCCTCCAGCCACAACTCTCCTTACCTTCTAGTCCTTCATCTGGAACAGTAATGGCATGACAGTTTAAAAAAAAAAAATAATCCCAATTTATCAGGGAATGTGAAGTGGAAAGGTATATCTAAAAAAATACTGCACAGGGCCTAAGTGCTGCTTAAATCTCACTTGTATCAAGTGTATGATATCAAATATTAACAGGCAGCATCCTCCTCTGTTAGGTAAAAACTTACTCATGAGTAACCTTACTGCTTTCGGTGCTATCAGCTCTGAGATACTAATGAGAGATTCAGCCTAGTGCTAAGTTGGACTTCAGCGCTGTGCAGGCTCTTTGCTGGGTGCTTCCAGCCTTCCTGCATATTTCTACGCTTCAGTCAAAACTACAATATTCTTATTCTGCTTTTGACTCTCACCCTAAAATTTCAGCTGCGTAGCAGCCAGCTGAATTATAAGCTTTGGCTCAACTTAATTTTACTTATTTCAAAGAAGAACATAGTATGATGCCCTAATGCAAAAGAATGTGGCGGGTTACATTCTGGATCATTTGCGAGATGAAACACTACATTTTTGTGACATCCAGGGTATTACATTTCACTTTATAGCATCTGAAAATTCAAAAGCAATTAAAGGTCATGAGCCACATCAGTGATCACATTGCTCACGCTTCAGTTCACCTAGAATTTGTATATTGTACTTTTGCTGGACAGTGTGTAGGACATAATTTTTCAGAATGGGCTGTTTCATTTTTCAGTGTCCCTCTGATGACGAGAGGGTCCCACTTATCACAGTGACCCCTTCTGAACATATGGCCTTCTGCCGTTCCCCTTGCAGAGATTTTATCTGGATGGCGGAGCATCTTCTCGTTTCACCCTCAGAGGATCACAGACCACCGTGAAGATTCCGTCTCCGTGACATGCCAAGGGTCTGGGGACAGACAGACTTTGCTGCTATCTGCAAGGGCACGGAGAATCCAGCAGAGATATAACCACAGTTTATCTCAGACCCCAAAGAACCACCGCAGAATAAAACTGACTTTCAGGGAAATTTGTTAAAGGAGGTGGACACCCCAGAAAGCGCATTTGCCGTGTGCCAGCACTACCCAGGCACCTTTCACCACCACCACATACAACGTGTCCTGGTACTCCATCAACGTCAGCAGAACCTTAATGGGTAACAGCAGAGTAGTTCAGTGTCAGGATTATTAATTAAGGGGTTAATATGCCTGGCTGAACTTTTGTCTCCATTGTTAAGAGAGCTGTAGATGCCAGGGTTTGATTATCTGATTAAATGGACATGCTGGGATACAGTTAGAGTACTCTCTCATCAGCTGGGTTACTCCACGTTACAACAAACTTTATCCCTCTCCCACAGCAGTAACGCCGGATCCAGCTCTCCAGCCAAACCCAACACAATTCCAGCCCTTTCAGATGAAACAGAAAAGTTCAAATACAAACCCAACTTTGTTAGTTCTCTTGGCTCTGCAGTTCTCCAGCTGAATAAAGATTCGGCTACATCTTTATTGGCCTTTATCATCAGTAGCTCTTTTCTTAATGATATCTTTAAGACGGTTTTATCCTACTTGAAAAAAGACTGAAGGCATCTTTCTCCATCTCTTTTCAGAATCCCTCCTCTGAAGCTCCTAAACAAGGCCAAATGTCAACACCAGCTTTTAGCTCTAACTAACTCTGTGCTGCAGCCTGTTTCCTTTGCTTCCCCCGTTCCTGACATCCTGACATCCGTGCTGGAGAGCCCCACGTAGGAGCTAGCTGTTCCAGAGAGTAAGCAACGATTTCATCCTGCTGCGAGGAAAACCTGCCTTTTCTACACCCCAGCAAGCCTTGCTCAAAGTCACCTCTGCTTCAGTCACGTGCCGAAGCCAGGAGGAAGGAAAGCCAGGCGTAAGGTACACTTGGAATTTAAAGCTTTTCAGGATTCAAAAGAAATCATAATGATTTCAGGGAAAGCTTGGGAGCTCCAAGTGTAACAGAAAGCTGCTATTTCCAAAGAAAGCTTAAAGTTTTCACCAAGCTGAACACCGGATTAGCAAATTGTCTCCTTTTCTGTTTTAAAATGCCTAAACAGAGCTGATCAGCTTCAAGATTGCCAAGTAATGCTGTAAATCAGTTCCATAGAAATTAAGGACTTGAGCCTTTGGCATAAATAATTTTATAAAAAAAAAATACACTAATGCTCTTCCGGAGCCAAGGCAGCAGAAGGATGTCAAATGGGGATGTACAATAGGGTTTGGACTGCCAAGTTTAACGCATCTAAAATTAATAACCTGCTTCAAAGATCCAATCAGGGCTCTGAACGCCCCTTTGAAGCCCCGTGGAGATGCTCCTTGTTCCGAGTAAGGTGGTCCAAAGCAAGTGGGGCTTGGCAGTGTCAGAGCACGAGAAGGCTGAGACCGCTTTGTGGTTTGGAGCCGTTCCACGCTGGATACCTCTAGCAAGGAGCATTAGTTTCAAATTAAAGCACAGCCCTTCTCCTGGATTAAACCATCCCCTCCCTCCAGGCATGACCCAGGGAAAGGAGCCGGAGTCTCTGGGTTTAGCCCCTATTGCCTCAAGGAGTTCAGGCTGGGATACAGCTGCAGTCTGTAGCTATTACTGTGTTCCAGTACATTTAACACCTCCTAAACATGAATAAATGGAAAACCACATATACTACTGTGTTTTGCCAGTGAAATGTTTTTTTTATGATTTTTTTTTTTAAACTGCGGTAGATAAACTGTGCGGTCCAAAAGAAAACTGATCAGTGCAAAACCACTCTCAACATTCAGGCGTTCATTTGCCCCATTTATTACATCCCCTGGCATCTAACCGGCCTAGGAGCCGGGATGAATTGCAGCTGTGCCTCTTGGATGCAAATATTATTTGGGATGCCACGATAATGTGACCTTTGGCTGGTGAAAGAACATCTTAAAAAATACAATTTTGGAGGGAAAATAAACCATGTGATCACAGCCTGAGATTTTTGTTCCAAACCATTGCCTCTCTGGCCTTTCTATTTTTTTTTTTTTTACAGGGCAATTTCATAAAAATAGATTTGGTGCTTTGACGTTACAGTAAGCGGCCTGGGGAAAAGCAGATAAAAAGCAATAATACAACTAATGGAAATACGTTAATGCCATAAACTGGTCAGGAGCACAGAAGAAACCACCAACTGGTGGGTAAGAGATGTAATATTTTTATTTTTACTTAATTTTTTTCCTGGCATACTGCATCAGTGCATAAAACTCATATGTAAGGACACAGGTTTCCAGGGTACAGATAAGAAAGTCAAAATGACTCATTTCAGAGCAGCGATACGATAGTAAAGATGTATGCCGCAACCCTACTGATTTACTTCTCATGCTAAATAAAGTGCCAGATGTTGTTCTGGTTTAGATCAGTATCTGATACTTTTGCTAGATTATGCCCACTTACAACATGGAGTGCAGAGATACTCAGACCTGAGGAACAAAAGCAACTTGTTGAATGAGGTGGGGGTGTGTGTGTGTGGATAAAAATCTCACTTTGGATTTATTGGGTCACATTTACAGATTTATATGGAGCACCTTTATCAACTTCAGTGCATTTTCACCTCCTACCTCAAGAGAGGATTTTCTCCCTTTGCTTTCCAGCAGCAGCAATAACCTATTCGGCAGAAGCAGAGCTGAGAGGTTAATCTGAGGAAGCCCAACAGGAAGAGAAAAGAGAAAGTCTGGGGGGCCCGGACACCTGAGGTCACTTCACGAGACAAGAATTTGTGTTCCCTGTCCCTCTCCCATAAGGCAGCCATCCTCTTCTTGCCCATGTTGTCAAACACACACTGGGAAATAAAATATGCGTTAATTTTCCACGGTCCAAACACAGTTACTGTTAATTAGCAGGTATGCAGTCCTTTGGCTATCAAAGTGCTGTACTAATATTAAATGATTAATTTTTGCGGTGCTTTCCTTGTGATGAATTAGTAGGTCGTTATCCTACAGAGGGTCAGAGGCTGATGAAGCGGGACACGGAGGAGTGCGATTTCCAAGAGTGCCACAGTTCTTTCATTAGGAATCAGAAAACCGTAAGCCTGTATCATAAGGGAGAGCTGGGGTCCAGTGATGACCTTGTCAGTCTGTCAGTCATCTGTGTGTCTGTCCACCTGCACATCCTCCTGTCTGACCTCCCCACAAGTGCTGGTACAACATCCAACCAGGAATGGAATTTGGAGGGTAAGAGGAAAGGAAAAGCATCTGCTCTGTCACAATGATAGATTTGATATAAAACTTTATGACTTAAACATTCCACTTGCTCCTGTTTAATAGGGCTGTCAGCAGTGGACGGTTAGCTTAACTTACGAAAATCAAGAAAATGCCTTCTTGTTGCTTCATATATCATGATGAACAATAACCTGACAGGAGAAACAAGCCCTGATTAAGAAAGGATTGCTTTTTGGGGCACGCCAGTAATGAAGTATGAAGGAAATCGAAGACTTGCCACTCACAGACATTAGCACAAATCCAGATGTCTTGGAATTATTTTTTCAACCACAATAGATAACAGATAATTTTTGAATTATGTGCCTAACAGGGACAAATCCTGCAACCAAAGGAAGCCATCTATTAAATTAACAAGTATATTTTCAATTCCTTCAAAACAGAACGTAGTTTAATCAGATCTTCCAAGCCAGAACAGAAATGTTAAATGTCTTTCAGAAGCGATTTCTGCAAGGTGATCTGACAAAAGCATGTGCTATAGCTCAGAACCTCCACTACAAACCGAAGAGCGGGTTCTGACATTCACGTTCACTTCTCACCCACTCAAACAAGCTGCAAAGATTAAATTCGCGGAGGTACGAGCACAAGGTTGGTGCAGCAAATGCATCCCAGAGAACTTAAATTCAGCCCGGAGCATGTGTCTTCCCAGTGGATGCTCAGATTTAGGCACAGTTACCTAGACCTGTCATTTTCCTGCAAGTCCCATCCTGAAGTTCCTAACTGGTATTTTCTTAGGCAGAACTGCCCTTGAGTGTATGTCAGATTCCAAGGACACTGGAAGTCTTTTTTATCAGGTTAAATTGCAGACGCCAGGCAGGGGAGCGACACGGATGCAGCGGCTGAGCCGTGATGAAAACTGTTGGGATTCCCCCCCCCGCCCCCAGGTATGATGATTTGCAGAAAAGGGGCCTGGGGCTGTCTGAGGGACCATCTGCCCTTGAGTTGGGGCCTGAAGGACAGTCTGGGACACGGACACGTGTAAAACACGCACACGTGGGGAGAAGAGACGCCGCACAGGCAGCCAAGGAGTGGGGGGGCTCAGGGGTTTGTCCTGCAGCAGTTCATCAGTGGTGGCTCCTCCTCTCTAGGTAGGACACAGCTCCACACGACCAGCTCAGACCCCCACGGGTGGTACTGAACTCGGAGAGCCATGGCATGCCTCGTGTAGCATCATCTAGACTTGAACAGAGCACGTCATAGCCAGTCATCAAAAGTAATTATTCCAGGACGCCCAGGGCTATAACAATGGATTTAAATACAGAACAGCAAGCCGGGTTAGAGTCTGTGAAACTTAGTTTGTCATTTCCTTCAGCTCTTCTCTTTGAAAATGGATTTCTGTGCTCATGAGAGTTCCCAGGCTGCCTGCTCGGGAACCTGACGCTTGGCTACACTCAGATTGAGGTCAGCAGAGGCTCCAGCACAGCCTTCCCTTGCCCAGACCCTTTGGAAATCCACGCTGGGATGGACAGGAAATCCCTTCCCACGTTGCTGTTACCAGGACCACATCTCGCAGCATCCCCAGGCCGTAGCACAGCGTGCACAGAAAGGCAGCGTGACCCTGCCAGAGCCCAAAGGCAGCCAGGGACCCCAGCTCTGCTCTCTGCCAGACCCACTGGACTCAAGCTCAGCAGACCTGAACCCCAGTTCCTTCCTTCTCACCATTTCCATGCTCTCTCCTTCCTCCCAAAGGCTGGCGGTGGGATAGAGAGGATGAGAAACTCTTGGAGGTACTAAAAGCTCAGAAGTGACTAATAGTTGTTCATCCATGGTGGATATCTACCCCCGATCAGACTGTCCTCACACAGACAGAGAGTAGGCTGGAGAGATCTGTGCTGGAAGATTTCAGGAAACTATTTGGAATCGAAAAAAATTTAGTAAGAAATCACTTCCTGGTTAACAGGACAATCACATCATTCTGCACATAATTCGTGGCTTTGCAAGAAGATGGCCTAGAATCCCTTTCTAGGAAAAACCAGTAACACCACTGCAAACCCCTCCCCAGACATGAAGCTTGTCCCTCCTCCTCCTTCCCCCTCCTCTGTAGTCTCCTGACTACAACTTCGGTCATTAGCTAGCGAATTAGTCCTGGATGCAATCTGCAGCAATGCTTATTTAGGCCTGCAGGCAATTCCCTCACCTTTTAAATGTTACTGGGGAGCG
This sequence comes from Aramus guarauna, assembly GCA_013400195.1. Lineage (NCBI taxonomy): Eukaryota > Metazoa > Chordata > Aves > Gruiformes > Aramidae > Aramus > Aramus guarauna. The sequence continues at coordinate 690,408 of VXBL01002384.1, read as the reverse complement.
CTTAGAATTTTTTTTTTTTTTTTAAAAACCACCCCACAATTTCAGTTAATTTAATTATAGCTGGGATTTAATGTTTAAAAGCCATCAGCTTAATAAGTACCAGGGATCTGTACCATTGTTATCAGCATCTTTGAAAACTGCTGAACAATGCCTGTGCCATTTAGAGGATGCAGAGATGGAGCTGAGAGATAGCTCCGTGCAGCTCCCTCCCCTCCCAGCACCAGAGGCACTCCCAGACTCCCCAGCCCAGTTCCTCCTCTCTCGGGCTGGTTCCTACACCCCTGGACATGGCTCTGCCCTGTGGTACACGGACATCTGCACCCACCCGCTCCTATGTGCCTGTTCAGTGCCTGGAATAACATCACGTCTCTAAAGGTCAGCCAAACCCAGCGACATTTTAATTTATTTTGAGTCAAAGGTGTCTTGAACCACGTTTGATCGTGGCTGAGCTTAAACTTGCGATGGGGAACAAAGGGAGCGCGTGCCCACAGCAGCTGGCGTCACGTTGTGCAAAACCCCCTCCAAATCCTTTGCCTGACTTTAAGACCAGTGTGGGATGAACGTTTGGGAGGATCAGTATTACCTCTCCGACCAGCTACCACGGGGCGTTTGGTTCTCGCATCTCCACTTGCCTTTCTAAGCCGTTTTTCCTAGGGAAACGTGGGTCTGATTCTCATTTGCACTGAAGTCACAGATGCACAACTCCTTACTGGCCAAAGCAGTTTGGAAACGACCTTCAGGCCCTTCCAGGGGTAAGCTTAAGCTCTGCCAGAATTAGATTGCCTCCCCCCAGAACGTAGACACACACTAGTACACACAAAAATACTCTTACTTGCTGGGTGGAGGGTCTTCCCCCCTTGCTTTGCCAAGGTGTAAATCACTGCACAAGGTGCAAGGCACAACCGAGTTTAGCTTTTCAGTCTAGAAAGAGCCCTGGTGCACCAACGGCTCTGCCGAGAATAACAAATTATCATCTTATCTCCACTGACGCTGCATTTTATTGCTTCTTAATATTTTTTCTGGGCTGTCCATGGCCTTTTATCATCTCTCCTGCACTTGATCACAGCTTTACAGCCTGCTCTTCCCTCATTTTTTTTATCCCCGTCTTACTGGTCTCTATTTCTCTCTTCCAGACAATAGCTTTTTGCGGCCACTTCATCCAGCCTAGCTGCTGATATTCCTCAAGGTTCAGTTGCTTTCTGCATTGTTATTTGCAATTTATCTGATTCCAAAACCTGACATTATTCTTTGCTGTGATATACAGTTGCCTGGCTATTGCTAACCATGTGCAAGCATATTATTCTGCATTGACAAATTTTATTTATTTATTTAGCCACCCTCCCAAGTTTAGAGCAGCATTCACTGAATTACGGATTTTGATGTCTGCAAATCATAACCCCATCACGCAGATAAGACAGAATTCATTACCACAAGCCCTGCCATTACACAGAAGAATTTAGGTCAAACTGCTTTGTCCTTGGACAGCATCCCTGGATATCAAATTCAGCGTGTCCTCCTTTTATACAAGTTCTCTCTGGACCCCAAAGAAGCAGTGACACCACTAACTTTATACTGGAAACCTTCAGACCCACCAGCGTGGTTTATCAGGAGCAAAACTTTGGCCTGCACAGAACAGAGCAGAAGGATTACTCTGCAGCACAGGAGGTCACTGCCTGCCACCGCCATGGGGGAAAGGCAGCGAGGACGCAGGAGCACACAGCCAGAAGGGAACTTTCACCACCGGGCAAGCCTTCGGGCACCTTCCTTGCACCGTTAACGATGGAGAAAAACCTCAGCAGCAAACCCAGGGGTTTTGAGCAAGGATGGATCAGCTAACCAAACGGGATAAAATGTACTTTGCAGTGGGGAAATGTCCACTTACTCCTCACAACCCTGTCAGGTGGAGCTTTCTGCAACGGCCTCTACGAGTTACCAGCTAACAGGAGTATTTCCTCTCTTTTTTTTTCACCCATATTTTTCTTTAAAATGCCTATTAAGTTAAACAAGAAGCATATACACTGGAGATAGTACCAGAGCTTTCATCTCCTGATTTGCAGATAGGAAGGCTGCAGCACAGAGGCGATTAGTGAATACAGGTCACAGACAGAGTCACCGCGGACACAGCGGCACAGCATTATCAGTGAACAGAAACGCTCTAGCTTCGCTTCCCTGGGCTTTTATTCCCTGCCAGCAAGATCCTGGATTAATAAGAGGATTAAAGAGTAAAAATGGAAACATAAGGGTTTGGAGTTGTCCTACCCCACTTCAAGCAGTTAACTGAGGTTTCCAAGTTAGAAATCCAATGGCTAATAGCTGTGGAGTCCTCAGCTTCATCTCTGGAAGCTCTTTGGCTATGGATGGGCTGAAGTACCTTCTGGAAGCATCTCACTATTTCTGTTATGTGCAACTCTGGTCCCAGTCCAGCAGTTTCAGGAAAAGCAGGAAAATCCCACGGCAGGATGCTTATAGGGGACCCATCCCGCAGCTTCGTATGCTTCCTCAGATGAATTCACAGGGACGCCGTGGTCTCCAAGTGACACATGCTCAACGAGTGCCCAGTGCTACTCCCAGGGATCCTGGGCCACCTGCTTCATCTCATCCCTCCAATCTCCCCACCAGAACACAGAGACGAGGATCTCCTCCTGCCGCCCACGCCTGCACTATGTGATGGGACGCAGTCCTGTCCGGAGCTGCCGCACACCAATGCCCTAATCCTAAAAGGACTTGATGGATAGCAGGAGCAGACTCAGGGGATTTCTTTTGATGCAGGGCTCCTAGATACCAATTGGCAACAATAGGTTTTACATAGACAAAAGAGACAGAGGAATATCTGTAAGGGTAATATCTCCTGATAAGTGGCAAAGCAATATCCCTCCCCTTGGCATTCTTCAGACACACGGCTAAGACAAGTTCGGACAAAACCAGCTCCCATTGATTGACCGCGTGATAGGTTTGCTGGATTATTGACAAAGTGCCCTGTAATCATTCTGCTGTAACAAGAAAGGCAACGAGACAGGCCTGAGGAATGGGGAACAGATCAGATGTTTGTCACATATTAAAGACCCAATCACCAGCGTTGCATGCCCGATTAAAAGCAATAAAGGGAAGGAGGCAGGCTCCGTGCTTGCCTGCTGTCAGCTTGTGTTTGCACGAGGGCCATGGCCATTCCCATCACTAAGGTGTGACGGTGGGTTTGCTCTGCTGCCGGCTCCAGGAACTTACGGGAACAGACATCTGGTCTCCTTGGGAGCCTTCCCGTGGTGGGCCTGGTGTGAGAGCGATGGCATCCTCTTAGAGGGAATTTTAGTCCCACTATGATGGGACTACCAGTTAGGCAGGCGAGAGCCATCTGCATCTCAAGATGACCAGAAGCTGCGTTATCAGCGTGCCACAGAGCCCAAATCTCAGTTCACCTAAACTAGTAATTCTACTGTGACAATACAGCCTCTAGATCAAACAGCTTGGAGAGAAGGCAAAGTAAACTTGCATTTCCCTATAAAATACTGTGTCAATATATCCACAATAACCTGCTCATACGCAGAAGCTATGCAAGCCATGGAGAAGACAGCAGACCAGAGATCAGTATTATGCCTCTGAAAATTGCAAATCATTGACATCAGTTCTGCAATACCAGCAAAGAGCGAAGTATGTGCTCCCTGGTAAAGGACCATCATTCTGCATGTCTGACAGTTCTTCCAAGCATACGGCAGTAAGACACATCCTGGAGAAAGTCCATTAATGTACAGGATGTGCAATTTTAATTTAACACAGACTAACAAAAAGCCATCAAATGGTAATAACTTCAACTTCCAGCTTGTGTTATATTTGAACTGGTGACCTTGAGGAGAAAGACATTATCGAACCCTTGGGCTACTCAGACATATATTAATAACAGATTTGCCGCTTCATGTCCAGAGCTGTTGTGTGTAGGTACTGTTAAACAGCCAGGGAATTCTGTCCCAGAGAACCCTGCATTGCAGTGACGAGGCAACTCCCTTAGTGTAGACGTAAAGAATTCTTTAGTTAGAATTCAAAGAACACCACAAATTAAGATTATCATCAAGTACTATCAAGCGTGAGGCAAGGAAAATAAAGTGTAATGCAGCTGCTTAGTAAAGAAAGCAGCAAGAGAATTCAGTGGTAGCGCTGTAGATTCCTTGGGCCATATCACGGCTTTTATGCGTTATGACCTTCCAAAGGGAAATCTGAAGACTAAAGGTTCTACTTGCAAGAGCAGCTTCAAGCAGCGAGGTCATGCTTTTTCTGTACACTTTTCCAGTGAAAGCTGAAGTGAAAATCCCATTCTGGATTTGCTAAGATGAGTTCACGTTACGCTCGTCGTTAGCAGGTTACGGTAAGCCCGGCAGGAAATACAAGAGAAGTGAGTATGGAAAGAATATTACCAATTTATACCTGCTAAAGATCTGGCTAAAAATTAAGTAGTATGATTAGCAATTAGAAGTCTATTTTTCTATAGTCATTATAACAGGACATGTTTTTCATTTTTTACAAAGATAAGTTGAGCTAGCTCTGAAATCACTAGGTAAGACCATTCTGCAACCCACATACAACCCACGTATGGATTTTTTGGTGCAAGATGCAAAACAACATAAGAGCAAGCAGATATATGAACTTCAGCAATTCCTTATAGAAACACTTAGAAGACATACTTTTTTTTTTTTTTTAATGCACAGAATCTGGGAAAGAATTGGGATACCTTTCCTAAAGGACAGTATGTATTTTTTACAGCGTGTCCTGTCCTGCATCCAAGCCTTTAGAGACAATCCATTGAGAGACCTTCGCTGTTGGAAACAGAGAAGCTTCTGGGTGAGGCTGAGATGGTCAGGTAGCCCTGACGACTCAGGTTGGGTGCGTGTGCTCAGCGCGGGATGGGATCGGGGCACGTGAGGAAGGGAACCAGCCTGTGAACAGGACAGACTGACACAGGGACAGCCAGGAGGGCCGCAAAACAGCGATGGCTCCCAAGAACCACCCAACCATTTTATGTACTCCGGCTTACAGAAGCAAGTGCCTCATTGCTAATTTGCATTTCTTATGACAGCCGTCTTGCAGAAAGTGTACTTAAAGCAAAGCCAAGCCAACACATACAGTTACTTCCCCTGGTTATGAACAATTTCACTTTACTGCTTCGTGTGTATAAATTCAGAGCAGAGCAAGACCTGCACGGGAAGGGGAAGAACAGTCTTTCCAGAGACTCGAAAGCAAGCTAATTGGTCTCTAACCTAAATCATAAAAAGACCTGTAATTATACTGCTCAGAATTAACACAGAGGGCTTCTAAAAAAGTCCATTTTTTAAGTGAATTTATACTATTATAAGACCTGTCGCTTCTAAGTAATAAAACCAGAGATGTTACGTTAAGCTTTGTGTTATCCTGTTTGCTCAGATGGTGCTTATGCCAGCTGTATCCAGCAGAAAAGCAGTTTTCAATTTATTTTTATTGCTCCTCTCTAAAAGCATTCCATTACAGGAATATTACACTGTATGAAGTTTCAAACCACCATTGGCAGTTTATTTGCTTGTTTTGCTGGAATGGAATAAACAATTATTCGCAGTAACTGTTATTACAACTTCATGCATGCAACATTGCATTTAAGGGTCAATGCCTGTTTGCTCAGTGCACCCCACTTTTTCTTCCCCAAGGGGTTTAACCTCTGCTTCAGGAAACAAAGACTGAAACTTTACTTTTGGTTTTACCGGGTTGTATAAAGGGGCACTTTTGGCAAGCTGGTTTACAAAATGAAACTCCTGTCAGCTAGGTAAATTGAGAGAAGGTCTAGCACAGAACTGTATTGGTTGACCAGCAAAATATTCTGAACAAAATGAATTTTTGTTGTGCTTTTTTAAAAAAAAACTGTTTTAACAGAAGCACTGAAAAAAGTTTCCCTTTACCTGAAGCTCTGAATTTGTCAAAATCAGGTCAGAACCAGCATGGGTTCCTCGAGCAAGAAGCATCCTGTTGTCTCTTGGACTAGATTCATTTCATTTACCATTAGCTGTCAAAATAGTCGGCACGGAGCAACACTCCATGACAGCAGCCCCCATGCCGGCTTGGTCCCTGGGGTGTCACGGGGAGGAAGGACTCCAGACATTAAAAATAGACTAGCACAGAGAGAGACTTCACTGGTTTCAGTGGTCGGCTCTTTAATTCTTCAGCTTGTGCAGTGCCAAAGTCATTAGGTAATTAGATAGTTGTCTTTGCGTTGCTATTAGACAAAGCAGCACCCTTCTGACCCAACTGTGGCTCATGGTCTTACTTCCAAGGTAAGGGAGGTGTGGTGCAGCTTGCAAATAAAACCATGTATTTTAACTGATTATTTTATAACATCTGAACCTTAAACAAACCTGCAAACTTGGATGGAAGGTATTACAAAACTGGATTTTTAACTCAATTTACAAGACGTCATTGGAATACCTAACCTGGTCAAGCACAGTATATCCAACTATTAAACTTGGAGCTGAAGACAATACATAAAAGAATGCTTTTTTTAATGCTAATACTGCAATTATTTTTCCAACTTATGTGAAACACAGAATCAGAGCTAGCGTAGTGTCCTGACCAAACTGGAAAGTTACACTGTAAGTAACTGCTACCCAATAAAAAAAAAAATAGAAAAATATACAGCCAGGTCCCCCTTTCCAAGTCTTTAAATTCCTCCATGAACTAATCTTTTCCTTGTGGTGCTGGGCTCAACAATTTGATATTTTATTGCTTTTAGGGTCAGAAATTCACTCACTATATTATCACCACAAGGGGAAAAATTGGAAAAAAAGATTTGTGTCGTCTTTGGACAGTAAAGCCAACAAATCTCTTCCACTGCTTGGTTAGAAAATACAATTAAGTGGACTGTAGTGGACTCTCTTGAAAGAAAATTGTTTGGATTGAGATGTGAATAGCCTAAAAGCCAAACGTGTAAAAATCAATCCTTCCCAGTCCTTTGGGATATGACTGTTTGGGAAAAAGTTTTCTCTGATTTTCCTGTACTCTGTGTGTGTATATATATGTGTGTGTGTGTGTAATTCTTAAAGCAATCAATATAAGTCCCTGAAATGAAAAATTGAAGCTATCAAAGCCTGGAACATCTCATAGATGAGGAGGGTTTGCACAGGTTTTCTAGGCTGGCTGTCAGATCTAATCCTCAGCGTCCTTAGCCTGACAAATAGTGGCTGCGATAAAGATTACTTAGGGTGGGCTTAGCTTGCCTCTCTGTCCCGCGAGCTACGTGTCGCCCCAGGGTGGGAGATATTCATGGCAAAGCCGAGGGACCAGCACCTCCACTCCACTACCGCTTGCAGGAGCATCCCAGGAGCGGGGCTCGGCGGGATGCAGGGGGGGCTGTGGGTGCCCCTCGCTCAGAGCCACAGCCACCCCGAGGGTGGTGTGGGTGGGGGGAGCCCAGGAGCACCCCCAGCTTTGGCTGCTGGCAGGTTAGATAGCAGGAAGCTAGAGTCCTCTAAATGATCTAAAGATTTCAGAGTGTTTTGGTGGGGCTGGCAAGCCTCTCTATAGATGAGGACAAAGTTAGAAAAAAAAAAAAAGATCTAATGGGTTCTGGACAGCACGTACCAACATACAGTGAGGACAAAGGCTCCCAGGAGAAATCCCAACCCCACCAGGCATCCTGACGCCAACAACACCGAGCCAGCACTCTTGCATTTCACATCTCTGTTCTACTTGCGAGCACCTAGCACAATCAGCATCAGGATCTAGCCTCTAGACATTGCTATAACGCAAACAATAAATAAGTATAATGATGATGAATGTCAAGAATCCCATCCTCAGGCTCTCACCTTCAGAAGTGGCAGACCCAGTAATCTCTCTATTATGAGCTTGGACCTTTCACATTCAGACTGCACTTAAGGCTGTGCTGCTTCAGCCATATCACATTTTATGAATCATCAGTTAAATATATGTAAAAATCAATTACATTATATCAGTGTGCCCTGCATCTTAACTGATGCCATCTTTCATCTTCCTAATGATCCAGAAGATCTGGAAATAATTAAAAATCGCTCTTGAGGGTCCAACCTTGTCTTTCTTTTTTCTTTTATAAAAGAGGAATCTCATCTTCCACTAAGACGCAGCATTTGAACTAGGCCAGCAGTGGTTTAATGATGGGATTATTGCCACGGGAAACAGAGTCAGCACCTCAGCAGGACAGTCTGCCTTGATTTATCTACTCACTTCATTGAATTTTGAGAACTGGGGGCTTCACTGGGAGCAGGCAGGGCATTTCAGAAAATGCGAACCAACACGCATTAACAGGAATTGTTGGGCTGGTTTGAAGGAAGTTCTATCATTTAGAAAGTACAATGCAGAACGAATGTGAGGGCACAATCACATTTCAGAGGATTGCTTGTTCCCAGGTTGTTCTCTGGTCTCACAGCAATAAGACAAAAATCATAACAGCTCATCTGGGTCTTGCCCTGGTCTTCCAAGCAGCAACGCAGCAGCTCAGCCAGGCACAGCTACATAGTGAGGACTAACACATGAAGTACTCAGGACACCAGCAAAGACAGAGCTGGTGGGGCAACATGAGAACCCTCCTGGAGGCTGCAAGCCATATTTAAAACCAGTATAGTATAAAGAACAGGAGTGTACAGGAGACAAGGGTGGACCAGCCTGTTATGTGTAATGATGGATGTCCCTCCCTTTACCTTCCTGCTTGGCTGAAGCTTAAATCAGACTCTTTTTCACATTACTTCATTTCACTATCAATTATACCACCTTTCTAATAACAGCAGTGGCCAAAGACAGTGATTTTACACTGCTGTGTGACTACGGAGCTGCTCTTACAAGTAGATAGGCGTGTGCAGAAGAAAACACGTTCCCTCAAGGATCTGTCTAGAGCCTCATCTGAGCATCGTCCTAAATACCAGTGGATTTCAGTCACCCAGATCCCAGCAACACGTCTTCCCCACCCAGGTACAGACAGACCAACCCAGCATCACCTTCCCCATAACCTCCAGGAGGAAACTCTAGCTCCTGTTGATATCAAACGAGGCCAAGGAAGCTCATCACATTAGCGCTGCAGAAGAGTCAGCCCTTGTTTTGTATAATATGGATTAAAGCTGACTGGAAACCGGCCCCTGAGTCTACATGAGAACAGCAACACAGTGAAGTTAACTAACCCACAGGTAACAGGGTCTGCAAAATTACTGCCAAATTTCCTTCTATGCCTGATACACTTTGCTCTTCTCCCATGGTTTCAGTGAGACTGCACTAATCCAAGAGCAAAGTGTGCATTATATTCATTATATTCAGGCCTGTGCAAGCATTTCTTGAGTTTCTGGGTTACATCACGGTGCCGTTAGCAGCTAGACAGAACCAAAGACCAAAAGACTGAACAGAATGGCTTCCCCAAGCCTATTTTCTTATTGCTTGGATAATAAATACAGTAATGAAGAAGAAAGGACACATACAAATGGCTGGTACCAAAGAGCTGCTCTTTAATGCCAGCCAATAATGTCATGGTCCTCAGTCTTCCTAAATTTAAATGATTAGCAATGACCAAGCTCTGCTCTCTCTTGATGCATCACTTAACCCCGTAATCAGAAAATCTATCCCATTCTTGGTCTTAGATTGATGATGTCACATTAAACTTTGTTTTTTCCACCAGACAGAGCAATCATATTGGAGCGAGCCAGTCCGGAGCATAGCTGCCACATGCCCATCACGAGCGGGATGCATATCATCGATTCGATTGGTAAGCGAGCAACGCATCTCAGAGCCTACTATATTTAGGACACATTAAGATGTCACTAATGGATTTTTTGCAAAGAATAATTTCATTCACCTCTTTAATGTTATAACTTATTGCAGATTTTTTTTTTTTTAAATTTAAATAAAAGCAATAAAAAAACCATTGATTTTTTTTCTCTCCTGGAAGAAACTTTTTTTTTTTTAACAGCAGCTGTAGCTGTGGTATGGCTGCCCAGAGTCATCCTCCTTCCCACGCAGTCAGATGTCACTTGGCCACGGAATGGCTGTGCCATCCCAGGAGGTCCTGGGCTGTACTTTGTATAGCCTCTTGGGTGTTTATTCCTTTAATTTAGTACCTGGTGCTATTAGCGGTATCCAATATTTTCAACAAGATTATTTTGATTTATGACATTTCAGTTGGTAAATGCAGCTGCTGCTGCACCGGTTTCCCTTCCTTACAACATACTAAGGGTGTATTTACCATAAGCCTTTCTTTCCTTCTAGTGATTTACACTTTCCTGCCAAAAGATGTAAATTGAGTCAATTCTTTTACTACTTTGTCTTTCTAAAGTGATGTTTGAATTGGGAGCTGCTGGAGTCCTCATTAAATTTGCTTTTCATTTTGTAGCAGGTTATTAAGAGACTGTTTGTGGAGCCTAAGAAATATCCATCCCTGAAGGTCTTTAAGTGATGCTTAGACAAAGATTTGTCAGAAACGTTTCCTGGGGTTTGGTCCAGGCAGCTCTCTGGGCTCCCTCCAGCCCCGTTTCCGCACTGGATGCGTGTCCCACTGGAGCTCAGCCAGCGGTTGTTACTGTATGGCCGACTGTCACTGGGAAGGGACAGATCACCAGCCCATCTAGGTCTTCTGTTGTATTTCCACCAAAGGATGCAGTGCCTTTAAAAATCCTAAGGTAGTACTCTGGCCTTTTTGGAGTCAGTGGAAAACTACTATTTTTTCCAGTAGTGCCAGAATTCCACCCGTATAAGGAACCCCTCTCTGCTTCTGCCCAGGCGCTTGTTTGCTTTTATAAAATACACATTTGTTAAGTTACAAGTGGTCTAAATACCCACATATTTGTCCTGCTGCCAGCAATGACGCAGCAGAGCATCTCCATTCCTGATGCTGGTGAATGCGAACAGAGGGGCCGGGAAGGGACCCGGCAGCACCCTCCTCCTGCCACAAGGCACCCGCGCCGGGACGGCTGCAGGAGCCTCCCCCAGCAGCGAGAGTCAAAGCAAAACCCAACAGCTGAATGAGAAGAACCCAAGCAGAGCAACACCCTCCTCAGAGCACAAAGTCTTCTTGTTCAGATGAAAGGGAAACGCACCATGTCAGGAAAACATCCTCCTGGAAGGTCTTCCTGTTTGTTTGACCATCAAACATTATTTTTGGAAACGCAACATAGCTTTGCCTCAGAAGATAAATATTTAAAATCGTTACCAGGTATAAAAGCCTGGGAACAGCTCGGAGTGACAAGAGGAGAAACAGTAATTTGCACAAATTACTCCCTCCAGTCTAACTGCTTCCAGAGCAGTTTTCAGCTCGTAGCGCAACGCCTCTGCTCATAACCAGGATCGATCGCTCTACCCTGTAGTAACCTGGGAGGTTTTGTTCACAAATGTAAAACTCCATTTGCAGCAAAACTAACAGCAGACATTTGTTATGTGGTAGGATCGGTTTAACTGCACTAAGGTTTGCTTCTTCCTTCAGCGTACACCTGATTCTCTTTAATTTTGGCTTAAATCTGGGGAGCACTTCCAACAGATTGCTTTTGACAGAATGCATTTCCAAAGAATGGCTCACGATAGCAGCTCCACCGCTACAGTGTGAACCAAGAGGTGAACACTAGAAGGGAGAAGGGTTATTGTTCTCACAATATTTGCCCATAAATCTCCATGATTTATAGACCGATGCCACTCTGACTTATCAGGAAGGTTGTATTGCCAAACGCGATACAAGTTCATTGGTGCGGCTGTACCCCGAGTTTGTCAACAGCTCGACTTTTTCTGCAGAGCTGTTGCAACGACATAGCATAGTGATATGTACATTTATATGTTTGTTTCTTTTATCATTTTATTCACCCTCTGATAAAAGAAAAGCCAAAGAAATGAGAAATGCTGTTGGGTTGGGTTTTTGTTTTTTTTTTAAAGCCATCTGGGTTATAAAGCCTGACTTCAAATCAGTAGTGACCTTTTGTTCAACAGCTAGCAATGTAAAAACACATAAAAATGTCTATTTAGATATTGGTGGGGAAAAAAGCTCATTGATTTTCTTATTTTGCTAAGGTCCCAGGGTTTTTAAGAGGCATTTGTTTCTGCAGAAGGAGACAGCACTGAGGGTGTGGAAGGGCATTCTTTATTTCCAGAAAAAAAATTAAAATTCAGTTTCAAAATGGATGAGATGCCTGCTTGATACAGCACACGGGTTCCTCCCAGAATTTCACTGTCTCAGTCATCTTTAGGATACAGAAGATGTGTTAAATTAAATGTTCCTTGTCCCATCTACCCAGAAAAAGGCTTCATTTTTGGGATGTTTGTGTTTTTAACCCCTTTGTTGCAGAAGAGAAAGTGTCCTAGGAACAGACTTTGTTGATGATTCACATGAATATTGCTGCCAGGAAGAGCCAGATTCTTAAACATTTGCCAAGAGACCGTACAAAAGAGGATGAGAAAATTATTACTTATTTTTAAACAACTTTTGGTCGAGTTTGGACATCATTGCTCTATCACTACCCAGTTCTCACACTTGCTGTTCTAGAGGTAACTCTTATTATTTGTGTCACAGCAGCTCTTGGGCAGACACCTGACTGCCCTAGGTCCTGCGTGCGTAAGAGAAAGGGAGGTAAGAGGTAAAAATGCATTGAAGTCAAGACCAGAAGATGGACTGAGTCAGAGAACAGCAGAAACGTCCTCCTCTTGCACGGGGGTATGGTAATGTGCAGCTTTGCTGCCTGCTTGCAGGTGGCTTTCACCTCTCCATCCCAAAGACACTTTCCATTTACCCTGGCAACATCTACAAGCTGATCTTCAGGCACAAACCTGCTTTAGGGGCTCTGCTGCCCCACCATCAGCACACAGAAAGGCTAACAGAAGCGAACAATTAACAACCATATTTAGACAGGCATAAATCACCCAGGGATTTGACAGTTTATGTAGAGGCGTACATTTGTCATTGCCTATTTGTTTATTTCCCCAAGTGTTCCAAGTTCAGCTGGTTCGCCAACACCAGGATAATTTATTGAGAGCTCAGCAAATAAATCTAGATTTGAATCTGTCAAAGGCAACCTCTGAAACAGAGGAGCTCTAGGGAGCAAGCTGCAGGATGCCAAGTGCTGCTCCGGTCCCATCGGCGCTGGCACTGCCAGGCTGGACTGACCGCGGTGCCTGCGGAGAGGGAGCTTGCCAAACCCACCCCTGCTGCCTTCTACAAGTCCCAGGGCTTCTGAGAATCAAGATAAACAAGCAAAGAGAAATACTAAGACTTGTACGTATTGGATAAGAGGTCCCTTACTGGAGAAGGGAACAGCTATCTCCAGCTCCTGCAGGAGGAGAGTGCGGAAGAGCCATGCCATACACCAAGCCAGAGATGCTGCTTCAGGCTCAGGAGGCATCAGCCCAGCCTTTGTTTGTTTGAATGTGGTGTTTGATGGAGACTGAACAGCTACACAGTCCGGAACATAACATTAGCAAAGTACTGAATTTATACCTTCTTTCAACAACTGGAAAACACAGGACAGACAGGCAGAGACTTGGTTTCAGCAGGCAACTCAACTGCCAAGAAGATGTGTTTGTAGTGCTGCAAGTTCTCATTGCTATACAGATGAAAGCAGCCACCGCAGCAGAATTTTTTCTTGTTAAATGCATTAACTAAAAGCTCAAATAAGAACAGCCTCAGTTTAGTATGGATTCAAAATTTGACTCAAATCCAAATTTTGCATTTGATCCCCATCACTCTAATGCACTTCAGATTTAGGCAGAATCTGTTAGGAGGCAGGTATTTAATGGATGACGGCTCCGAAAGGGGCACATCACTGGAGTGAGCACACACGCCATTGGAAACAGCTGCCTCTGCTGCATGTGTGACATTCGCTGGGGTAAGATGAGGGAGTCTTAAAGAAATGAAAATACAGAGCATAGAAAAAAAAAAGGAAAAGAAATAAAAATGACCAAGAAAATATGTTAGCATTTGTTCTGCTTTTGTACATTGTATTACGATTGGAAGAAATATATCATATCCGAGATGCCGCAAACAAATGCCCTGCAGGGGAGCAGAGCGAGCTTTAGAAGGGTTAGCCTGATGAAGGGATGCCTTTTTTTAGGATGAGTGGACTGGGGCTCCGGCATGACTTTGAACCGGGAGGCAGTATCTATATTCAGCAAAGGACCTCCTGCATTTCCAAATTGCATAACCCCAGCTCACCTCCGGTTTGAACTCCTCCATCTTCTCATCTGAACTGATGCATTGAATTGGCATTAATGCCAGACATGGGGGGGAAATCCCAGTGGAGTGACCTGAACTGCATTACAAAGGTGGGAGGATAAGAACCTCTTTGAGGAAGAAGATTAATTAAATATGATAGCTACACCATTCCCCATCTGAGGAAATTTTACATTCCAGGGGAACACGCTGCAAAATATTCTCAAAGGTTTTATCTTTCTACGCAGAAATCCAATTTATTAGAAGCATTCTTCTTTATGAAAATATCTCTGGGCAGGATTTCTGTGTGGGTTTGGTAAGCAGTAAGATAGCTAATGCTCGGGATCAAATCTTACCTGGTGTGAATCAACACATCCCTGTGCATTTTAATACACTGCAGGGATTTCCATGAACCTTAGGCCAGATCTTTGTCTTTTCTCTAGTTGGGCTGGAGCTCAGGCTTGTGCCTACGTATGGAATGCAGTATTCCCTGCTTTTTACGTGTTCAGAGATGATGTCATTTCGCTCTATCTTTTTTGGAACCATTAGATCTGGCTGTTGTGAAGCCTGGCTAGGACAACTGCAAATATTTTATCTCAAATAAGCGGAAAACAAAAATCACACAACCCTTGTTGGAAGCGTTTCCTGATGGCAGGAATTCCTTCCCGGGGACTTGACTTGTGTTAAGCCTGTGCCTTTGTAGAAAGGTGATCTATTAGAAATCTCAGTGCTTGAGGTAAATGGGACCTCTCCCAGCTTCCCTCCTGAAGGGCAGATTTTTCACAGCTGTAGCTTAGGAGGCCAAATTTCACTCTGATTTTCAGTAATGAGCTTCCCAAAAACTTCACCCATAGACTTGAACAACCCTCAGCTGTGTTCAGGGGTAGTAGTGGCATCAGTGGTAATCTAAACCAATTTGTCAGTTCTTGGAAAACAACTAATTTCTTTTCAGGTGAACTAAGAGATCCCAGTGATTTCAGTTACCCACATACACTTTCTTCAACAAAATAAGAAAAGACAAGGAGCTCTGAGAAAGCAGTTGCTTGAAATGATCTGGTGTTACTTCTAACATGGATTTAAAACACTCTTGCTTTCTCTATACTTATAGAAAGAATATGGCACTGAAATTATAGCAGATCTATCACTCATGTTTTCTAACAAATAAAAGAATAAGTGAATTTCACCCCAGACATTTCTTGAAAAACCTACATTTCCTAGACAAGCTCAGTTAAAAAAAATAAAAATCAATACATATTAGATTAGCTGTATTTCATTTTTGACTCAGTATTTCAGACTTGGCCAGTTTGGGGCAGATTAAACTCAGAGTATTGGATCCCTCCCGAGTTTAAGGGTCATGCAGTTGACCCCTGAAAGACCATGGATTATGAAATCAAAACGGCTGGAACGCATTGCGGTTTCAAGGAGGAACTGCAATTGCAACACCAGTTCATAGCACAGGCTGCTCATTTTCTGCTTCTGAAAGCCTCAATTTATTTTTCCCAGCGCAGAAGGAAGGCACGCTTTTAAGCGGTGAATACTTTGGTGAATCCGAACACCTCCCAGGCTTATAAAGACAGCTAGAAGGAGTTACCTGAAGTGATTTTAGAAACAATAGGAATTTGAAGTGTTCCACATTACAGCAAGCAAAATGAATTTTCAGGTTAGTAGGTAAACCTTGAAATTCTCCACAAAGGCCGAGCGCTGCGTTCAAGATATTTCAAGGTCCTTAGGTTTCCATCACCAGGTAAAACCAGTGGGAGCTGAAACTTGTCCTTCTGACATTCAAGGCATTAGAAAAGAGCTTTTTTCCTCCCCTGAACTCACAAAACCACCCGGGCTGGGCTATTTCTGACTGGGGGCTCCCCTGATCGGCATGTTCAGAACCAGGTCCGTACGCTGACCCACAAGAGCCACAGACAAAACACCATTGTCCACGATCAGCCACGGTCTTTTTTCACCTCTGGAAAAGTGGAGCAAACACAAGGCTATATAGAAAGTGGCAGGTTCTTAATTATTGTTATAATTTATTTAGTGTTTACTGACAAGAGCTCAAACTTCTTTTGCAGAAGGTGCTGAACACACAAGCCATTTTAAAAGACAGCCACTGCCTCTAAGTGCTTCTCTGAAGAGCGGAGACACAAGTGAGCTCAGCAAATTATTTGCTAAAAGTAACTGATCAAATTGCTTTTCCTTCCCAGTTTATTTCTTCTCTCAGACACTCCAAGATCAGGTCTTGATTTTCTCAGATGCATCAACTCTCTTGCATGCTTTAGCACTGATTTTTTATCCCAGTGCTTCAGTCATTCAGGGTTCTCCACAAATACAATCTATTTTGATTATACTGCTAATTTATGATGTTATTCTTGCCTTATGGTTGGGTGTAACTACTGCTGGTATGACTAATTTCTCTGACAACATTTAAAATTAATTTTCCTGGAAAGTATGTAAATGCAACTTTGGAAATGAAATGCCAGTCTCACAAGTTTGATTACATGATGGGCTGGATCAAGAAAATCTGGACTTCATCTCAGCCCCAATGATATTTCATTAATTTGTAGATTTTTAAGGCCAAAATAGTCTAAAATTATGCAACATCCTATACAACATTGACTGTAGACTTTCGTCCCCTCTCACCATTTCTTTGAATTTATAGAAAATTAGATGAACACAAGAAGCAAAACGCTAGCAGATACCCAGGGGATCACTGACAGCAACTTGCTTCTTGTATGACCTTCACCACATCAGTTCTGTTCCCCATTTCTCGATTTTCTGATCTGTACAATGTCCCTTACTTTCCTCTGTAAGGCACATTGAAATCTTTAAAGAAAAGCTAACTGATATTGCTCCTCCAGACCTTATTTGTCCCCTTACTGCCTGGTCTCTACAGCCGCTGCTCCCAGCTACTAAGCAGGCTCTTGTCACACAACACTCAGAACAAAATTAGGCCAAGGTTTTGTTCTCCAGTGGACATGCTGTAATTAATAAATTACTCAGCAGAAGCAAATATGGGGAGCAAAGTGACATTACAGCATTTCTTTCTGCCAGGTTGACCCAGGGATGGAGCCCTGACCAGGCTCCCCGGCTGTCACTGCCGGCAGGACAATTCCCACTGCAGCACGAGTCACGCAGCGCGGCTTGAAAGGAACAAAAAAACAAACCAAAAAATCCCCTGCACAACACTCAAACGCTTTACTTAAATTACTTTCCTTTAAAAAATAAAGACAAGACAGAAGGAGGAAGACGTATTCTAATTGCATTTCACAGCACGCACCATTATGCAAAAGTGTATTTAACCTGGATGCTACAGGGGTCACTCCCTTCTGTAAGTATTTGCATGGAAAGGAGTTTGGTTCATCCTAAGTCAAAGGCTAACTTGGCCTCACCATGCAAATGTATTTAAATGAAATGTATCCAAAGCTGCTAAATTATATTTGCAGGAAATAAAGTCCACCAGCTGCAAGTGGGTGCTTTGTACTCTTGATTGAAAATTGTTTTCGTGTGACAGAGAAGGTGCTTAAGAGAGTAAAAAAAGATCATTCAGTGAGTTAGAAAATTACTCCAACCTCTAGACCATGTCAAACTAAATATAAAACAAACAAACTGTGGCAAACGAATGAATAATTTAAAGCAGCAGCTTATATATCACATCAGAAAACACAGTTGTGAAGCCTGACTGCCTCGGACTCACCGGCTCTCTCCATGCACGCAGACGTGGGCTCCTGTGCCGGAGCCGCTCTCCTCTCACCGGGAACCTGCTGCAGGCACAACCACGCTGCAAACTCGCTTTGTCCTGGTGGTTTTAGCAGCGGTGAGAGGCAGCAGGATGAGCGCAGCACTGCCAGGAGCCATGCCCAGCTATGCACTTCACTCTCCTACCGACTACAGACCTCACCGCTTCACCCGTATTTTGTCCTTTCCTCACACCTTAAGGTCTATTTTTATCCTTCTCAGTGCAAGGGCACAGCCAGCCAGAGCTGCTACAGAAAGGCTGGTGCTTCCCAAAGCCCAGCCAGCCCTGGTAGGGCTCCATCTCCTGCCAGACCTCCTGCAGCTTCCCCAGGCAGGGGAGGCTGCTCCTGCCCAGCACCTCTCTGGTAAAAGAGGAGCAGTGCTCGTGGGGTGGGTATTTCAGGGCAGAGCCAGCTGATGGTCATGGGGGCTCCAGCTGGGAGCAATGATGTCCTGCTGGGAGGACCCCATCCCCACCTCTGTGCACACTCTTGCTTCTAATGGGGTGATACAAGCACTAATTATGTGGTACTATTGGCTTTATCTCCTAAGCAAAAAGCACAGGGTGATGAATGAGACAACTGCCTTACTCCTGGCCTTTTGGATCACATGGGAGGACCGAAGGGTCGATGAGCCACGAAGTCTTCGGTCACCCTGACTGCCACCGTGCTCTGCGGAGTGTTAGCTGTGCTCTGGTTACTCCTACCCCAGTTGTCGAGGGTGCCAAAAAATATCAGCCCGCTGCTCCCTGCACTTCGCAAGATCTCCTGGGGCTCGGCGAGGTGGACCGGGGGGAGACACGGGAGTGTGGTGCAGAGGGGAGAGAAGTGGACCTGCCCCGGGCTCTGCGCTCGGGGGCAGCCACGTTTGCCGAGCTGGAATCCCACCACGTTCCCCTCTATGTTACAACCTAAATCATCTCCTCCGTGGCAATGGGGAGTCCAGAGCCCTGGTCCACATCAACCCGAAAGCTCAGATTTTTATAACTTTTACTCATCCCTAAACTAGGTTAACTGAACTGCTGACCTAGCTGTGAAGTGCTCCACATCTCATAAATTACCAGCCCTCACAAGCCATCTCATAATATAAGAAATGCTGAGGATAAGGAATATCTAAGATAAATAGCTAGCAATAAATAATCAGTAAAAACAACATCTAGAATAGATGGAGTAAAGATATAGAGTAAAAATAGAGAGGTTAATTTTTGCTCCCTTACACAAAGGAACATCAAAAATAAACAGAAAGAGGATGTGTCTAAGGGAAGAAAAGCATAACCCAAAGCTTGTTGAATTCAGCAGAAAGATGCCTTTCTGCTTCAGCAGCTTTGAGCCAGACACGACGATAAAGGATAGACACCAGAACCTGGGCTGGGAGAAAAACATGCGCCAGATGCCAGATTTCTTCTGGTAGCTGCCGGGGTGGTGGGTCACTGACGATGGATTGCAGAGGAGGAGCCAAGAGCGATGACAGGGGTCTTCTGGCTCAGGGCCACGGGCTCTCAAGAATCTGGCTGAGTTTAAAGGCAAACATTCGTGCAGCGACTGGGGTAACTTGTCTATGCCAGTCTGTTTATCAGGACAACAATCCCTGAATGAAAAAACACAATCTCTATTACATGCTGGTGTGTAGCATTAATAAACTGTCAAAGAAGATGACAACATTCCTGATTAGAAAAATGGAAAGAAGGAAGGTCTTTGGGTAGATTTATGCAGCTCTGTTAATCCAGACTTCCCATGGTTTGCTCAGCATTTACCTAAAATGAAGGAAAGGTTCCCTAACAGGCGATGCCTGTGAATTAAAATGCCACCCAAAAGGGAGAATGTAGGGGAACTGGCTGAAGATTCATGTCCTTACTGGTTAGATGCTGGAAACACTATTAATGCACATAAATATTGATCGGAGCAGACACAGAAATCGATGTGTAGATTCCTCACTAACTGGAATGGGGACGATGGGCTGCAGTACCGGGGAGCGAACGGGGAGTGGGGGAACACGGTGCAAGAGGGCTCCGCAAAACCTACGGACCTGGGAGGACACTGAACAAAACGTGGCAGAAAGGCTGATAGGAATTTCCCAAAGCCGGCACCTAGGGCTGAGATGTTGCTGTAAATGATGTGTGGGGTGGAGACAAACATAAAAACCCAAGAAAACAGCCAGCTAAAATTAAATGTACACCTCTAATACACTCTTCATTAGCACAAAGCCGTAAGACCATCAGTTTCCGTCAACAAAACATTAAGACAAACTGATCTCTGTTCTTATATTTATGTTCTGAAGGAAAAGAAAGCTGTCTAAAAAGCTTTTAACTTCTCAAATAAAACAGCTACCAATTTCTGACCAGCTAATATAAATAATTCTAGGTCTAGATTTCCCCACAGAAAAACCCTCACATTTTGTTTTAAGCATTTCATTTTGCAAATAGATTGTTTACTTCAATAAAAGCTAGAGAGGAAGTAAAGAGTAAAGATTAGAATGGACATTTAAATTAAGCTATAACTATTTGGCGTCCAATCTGTCCATAATAATAAGATGAGAATCTGCAGCTTCAGGAACTGTAGCATATACAGTTGCTGAGATTATGAGTCCTCATGCTTCAGGTTATGAAATGATGGAGGTCAGGAAGCAATTTTCTTGCATATATTGCTGACAGGCTAGAGACATTGCAGGAATTTTTGCATATTTTTTGAAACATCAGTTATAAGTCACTGTCAAGAAGAAGATCCCAGACAAGGTAGATATTACTTTTTATATAAATGAATTTCAAAAGAAGAGCCTGCTTCTCCAGCTCTCACTGTGACAAAAGTCCTACTACCACAGGACAAAAACCTACAAACTACAAAAAAAACAGATCACTGAACTAGATGCTCATAGAGCAGCAGCAGCAGTGAGGTGTTTTCCATCGAGCAAAGCTCAGAAATGGGAGGTACACAAACAACTTCAGCTTTATAAGTTCAAGGCTACAGGCGCTCCCATCTCCTCCAGGGAATTACATCACTCAGATGGCTTTGCGATATGAAGCTTTAAAAACCAGCCGAGCCCACGGCTCTCCACGGGCTGTGGTAAACCCAAACCATAAAAGTAACTGAACACGGTGTAAATGAGGAGCAGGCTGATGCAGCCCGGCGTGCCTGGCAGCAAACACGGCCCCGCAGTGATCCTGCAGAGCCTCACGGGTGGCTCCAGCCAGCTCCAGTCTGGGAAATGGCAGCCCTGCATCCCTGCATCTGCGCATCCCTGCACCCGCGCATCCCTGCATCCGCGCATCCCTGCATCCGCACATCCCTGCATCCGCGCATCCCTGCATCCGTGTATCCCTGCATTCCTGCATCCGCGCATCTCTGCATCCACGCATCCCTGCATCCGTGCATCCCTGCATCCGCACATCCCTGTCCAGCTCTGCAGCAGTCAGTGGCACTCACCCCTCTGAACAAGAGCTTTCCTTGCGGTGGTACGAGGTTGTCCACACGCGGCTGTGACCTTCAGCAGTTCTGCCGTACGCTTCCGCTGGGCTGCGGTGGAACCAGTCGCGGGCAGCCCCCGGGTGAAGGCTGAAGATGACCTAGGACCAGCTAGGAAGGAAAATGGTGGGGTTTATACCTGGGATCGTGGCTGTTTCTTTTTGAACAAAGTAAACTGTATCACATTATACTCTTACCTTATACCACTATTGCCTACTCTTTTTCCCATTTGGGAGTAATTTATACCAGCACTTCCAGTAATGTGCTGGGACAGTGTGTGCCTGTGTGCACGCAGCCAAAAGTCCTGCCAGAATTTACCCAGCGGAGAAACCCTGATCCAGCCAGCGCTGAGAGCAGTCGGGATGGTGGGGAGGAGGGACAGGCACCCTGGGGTCGCACCCTTCGCAGGGCTCACGGAACCGTGAGTTTAAATTATACCACCAAGATGGGGGGAGAATATGTTTTTGCAAGAAAAGGAATAATGGTTTATAAAAATAAATCTCTCTTCAAATTGAAGTGAGTCATTCACAGCAGCCTCTTCAACATGACAAACAGCTCATATAGCAAAACAAAGAGTAGATCATTCAGTCTCATTACCAAGACTGAATGTACTCTCCGAGCACTAAGAGGCACTTATGATTTATGCCTGTAAAAATCAATTGCATTTTATTGATTACCAAGATTAAGAAAAGAAAAAAAAAAGTTTGGTTAAACTTGGGGAACGGTTATATCTTCAGGTCTGAAATTAAACCTATCTGGAATACTGACAGCTTCCAGGCTGCCAGGCAAATTAATCAGGAGAAGTGTGGGCAAGTGTTTTATATGCAGAGCTGAGCACTTCATATGGCAACAGCAAAGGAGTTAACTTTATTTTTGCACCCACTAAATTTATGTCAAATAAATCACAAAGTCAAAACCAAGGTCATTTATGATAACAAGATGGCAGAAATTCATCCAGCTGCGTAGAGAGAAAAAAAAAAGAGGTTTTTGGCAGTTTTGGTTCGCATTTATAGTATTTAAGCACTTACAAGCCTGATTCATAATTGGTGCCAGATGCTCTCAATACACATAGCAAAAGACAGTCTTTGTTCCGATAAATTCATATTCTATAAAAAGCTAGAGAGTCCAAGGCTGCGGAAGTGAGGATGGTTTCCCCCTTTGATAAAGGTGAGATTAAGCGACTCGCTGGAAACTGCAAGAAGACTGTGTGGCAGGATGGAGCCCCTGGTCCCTGCCCTGCCACCTCCCCACCCCACGGCAGGGACGGTCCGGAGACCTCAGGAACCAGGGACCGTCCCTTCGGGCTGAGGAACACACGTAGCTCCGGTGGGAAGAGCGAGCCAGGGGCCACCGCGTCCGCCCGGGCAGCTTTCTGTTGTGCCGTGCATTCATTTTGCTCCAAGGCTGCTGCTGCTTGTTAGTTGTTAACGTGGAAAGTTTAGTATCGTACAAAAGACGTCTCGATGATCAGCCCCTGCTATCTAAATTAAATCTCGCTGCTATAAAATTCCGGGTTTCTCACACAATTTCTGCTCCTGAAAACGGCTTCTAATGTGGAGCAGAGTCCCACGAACAGCATGAACTACAAGGTCACAGCATTCAGCGAGTGAAAAAAATCAGCAAAACAGGAGATTAAGTATTAATTTCAGGACAAAGTGCCATTTATTTGAGATTACTCTATGCTGTATGTATGTAATACCATGTTGCAGTAATTAAAGGCAGAATGATTTATACAGCTGCAAGATGTAGAGGAGATGTTGTTACTGGGCTGGGTACAGTCAGCTACAGCAGACCAAAGTAAATTGGAACCGTTTGTCCCAGGGAGATGCATTTTTGGCTCATCCCAGTGTCCTGGCCAAATTCCAGCGCAGGCAATCTCCCTGCCCATCTAACTTCCAGCTGACACATCCTCAGTGCTGGAGATGACGGGAGACTGGCATTGCTGCGTGCTGCCAAAGGCTGCTGCGTCCCATTTTCAGGGGCAGCTGCAGCTACAGACGCTGCGACCCCAGCAGCAGCGGCACAGAGGCTGTCCAGCGCGTTAGGGAACAGAAAACTCCCACTAAATACACCCCGGCCTCTGCGAGGCAAGCGGAGGAAATCGGAACTGGCTGGTTCTGGCCGTCTCTGTAGTATTTTCCCCTTTTTCTCTGCACACTCTTATCTTTGGGGGCTCCTCTGGACCTACCGACCGCCCAGATCACAGGGATGAAGGGCTGTGAGCGCAGTCCGGCAACTACCGCGTCTTTCTGACCTGCGATACACCATGAGCAGTTGGGATCGGAGTCGGGGTATCCAAGGCTTGGCTGGAGAAAGAGGAATTGTGTTTGGGGATCAAATGGGAAGGGCTGATGGAACATCACAATGTGAATCCCTGTTTGATTGAGTCCCTGTGGATCTTCATGCCTGTGATTGTGCATAATGTTTGCTTTCACTTTTTTTTACGGAGCTGTGCATCGCATGGCGATGAAGAATATTGTTTGTGAAAGGCAGCGTGGCAGTAACAGCGTTTCTGGGCTGGGTGACGGATCCTTGCAGGAACAGCTGCCAAATGCCAGCGCGGCAGAGGCTGCAGGATCCGTGCGTGTACGAACAGCTGCTGCCTCACACCCTGTTGCGTTTCACTGATGGGTGAAGCAAGTCCCTGGTGTACGCTGTGCGAGGTACAGGGGGTACTTCATGACAAGGCATTTTATAGAAATTACTAAATATTGCATGTGTACAAGGACTGTTAAAATTGAAATAAATTGCAAATAACATTTGCATGTTTGTGCACTTTGCAAGTTCAGAATCAGTCAATTCTATTTGCATAACATATTGGACATTTTTCACATTGCATTTTGCATATAAAGTGCTTCTCGGTGCAGAATTTGATAATATCGCGGACATATTAGCCATTCGGTAGCTATAGTTAGTGCTGATACTTACGTAAGGCTCACTGAAAAACTAATAGACACACTGCCTGATGAACTGAGCACAGGCTACTCAGTGGTGGGTAAATTATCCAATGGAAAAGTGAATCATTCATTTAGAACCAAAATGATAATACACCATTTATTTAATCAAATGTGCCATCTACTGAACCAGGTACATCAACTAATGAACCCGGTGGATCCCCCAATGAGAGAAATGAATCACCCGCTGGAAATGTTTGCTGTACTAGACCAAGGTGTTTACTTCTTCATCGTGGTATAGGAATCACAACCTCTTTTATTATCAATGCTAAAAGTTTAGCAAGACTTTAAATGCTGATTTCATATTTATATGGCTAGGAGGAATACACAAAGGTATGACAATGGCATGAAGGAAGATTGCCAGGACATAAGGCAACCTCAAAATATTAAACCGTATTTCCCGTGCATGTTATTCCAAGGCTGTGGGGTAACTTGCATTTTGTGTTAAAGCACTTTTGATGGTGATTCTAAAGTTAAAGACACTGGCTGCTGAGGACATCGGCCTGATTCCACTTTTCCCATTAGCTGTTGACCTCAGAAACACTAAATTTTGGTACGGGAGGCTTACCTATGAGTTTACGCACTGCCTTACAAAGACACAAGCCTGCACTGAATTCCCTGCAGTCTGACACTTTCTTAGAACCATCATTGTTTTAAATAGTACTTCTTTTCAATGGTCCTGGTAACGTGATAACACCACTGTACTATCTGACCATCTCTTTCAACTTAAACTGAAGCAACCTGATATCAAATGTCCCACCTACAGATTGCAGTTCAAAAAACTAGCTTCTAAATGTCTCTGGCTTGGGAGTAGGAGTTACACACACGGGTAGATAACGTATGGAGATATTTTTCCATCTCCCTTTCATTTACTTAGCTGCTCCACATCTCAGCATTCAAGTTGATTAACATCACCTGCTGAAGTTAATTAAAGTATATAGGATGTAATAAGACTAATATGTTTGAGTTCTATCAATCACTGAATCTGGTGAGTCAATATTTGAAATTAATATATCACAGAGGGGAAAATCCTCAACATGGATCTGAAATTAAAGGAGGAGAGAGGGATTGCATAGTACAGGGTACCTTGGTAAGCACATTTCGGTGACCACGCGAGTGCGTTGCTGCATATCTCCTCTTCCAACACACTGACAAACGTGGCCCGTGCTTAGGGTCGCTTGAAACCCTCATGGCGTATTTTTAGGGCATCAAGGACTAGTCCCAAAGCTGCAGCTAAGCCTGTAACTCTGAGAGCCAAGGCAATCTGGGGGATTTAAGCCTTTGAAATTTCTCGCCAGGTGATATTTCCCAAGAAATCTCCACTTACGTCACCCCTCTCAGCAGCTGCCATCTCCCCACACGCCAAAGCTCTCACCGAAAGCGGTCTGGAGGTTCCCAACACAGAGAAAAGCTCAGCAAACGGTGGCCTGTGCTCCCCATGCAGGTACTCGGTTATCCCAAACTAAAGCCAGCGCTCCTCCTCCTCTGCTCAGGTTCGTTGCAAATTGATTGATCACCAAAACCTGTAAGAAAGAAGAGCAGCGAGACTGTAGAGAGAGGCTCCATCCTGGCACCGGTTTGATCTGTGCTCCACACACATCTTCTCTGTTTAGCATCTTTGCAAATACTGTGAGAAGGTGGCAGCTCAGCTCCAACCCTGCTCTGGGCCAGGCAGGCTGCATTAAAGCATCCCCAGTTCAGGACAGGCGTCCCCCAGTTCAGGGCCCTGTTTAACCTGGTGGTACAGCACAGCCCACCTGCGCTGCCTCGCTTCCCACCCGCGGGCACCGGCACTCTGGTGGGGAGGACACCTCCAGAACCAAAAATAATTGGGAAGGAAACCAACTCAGAACAAAGGAGCCAGCATCCCTGCGGCATTGCCCGGGGACAAAGGCCCACCGCAGGTGCGGAAGCTCTGCAAGGTGCTGTTGGCACTGACATGTCAGAGCGGGATTTAAACCAGCCGCTGCCAGCCCCCCCAGCCCCCTCGAACCGCTGCTCTCCAGACAGCACAGAAGGCAACAAGGGCAAAGTCACAGGGAGCCTCCATCACGTTAATGCCAACGCTCTGAAAGGAAAATACTAACTCCACGCAGGAAGCGGGCTGCCGCTCGCCACGACACCAGGAACCCCCGGACGAGCTGCGAGGGGAGACTGGGGCGGGGAGGGGGAGCCGAGGGAAAGCTGGGGCCATCTCCGCTCCTGGCTCCACCGCAGGTTTCTTTGCAGATGTGTTTTGCTCTCGGAAGGCACGGTGACCCTGCTGCCGCCACAGCAGCGTGACACTGCGGCTGGCACAAGCAGCATTAACGACGGGAGGGGAAGGAAAGAGGGAGGGAGGGACATTAGGAGAGGACTTTGCAAGTGCCGTGCCAACGTGTGACCGGCTGGAGCATACCTGTACCCACCGGCTTGCGCACACGCTGTCTTAGTCACGGATCTGTTTCAGCATAAAATATTTAAATACAATTTTATCAGCCATTCAAATCATTAGCTACAAAGATCCTGACTTAATGTACAGCGAGGACACCGTGCATTAATATTTATTAAGCTTGATTTGTTTAAGGAAATACATTGAGCTTTTCAGCACAGGCAATTTCTACGGAATCAAACTGTGAAAGACATTAATCACTGTCAATGATGTGTGTAGGGTACACACAGCCTATGGAAACGAAAGGATAAATAAATACACGCCATATGATGCTTTAAAGACTGGAGAGCGCTGTCAGTCAGGAACTGGCAAGTGTCTGGTGGCTGCGGCCGCAGCCGCGCTCTGCCAGACGACACTGCCGGCGATGCCCGTCGGCTTCGGCTTTCGGTGCTGCTGACGGACACAGGCGCCGACGCTGTCTCTCACCCCATCGGACGCCGGGACGCACAGGGACTCTGCGTTAGCGGCACTGACACGGAGGGGGTCGTCACCCGCCGGCAGACGCCGATGGAGCACAGGTCTTCCCGGCAAAGGGGGATGGATCCGGGCGGATTCGCTGAAGCCAGCGGGAGAACGGCTGTGGTCACCCCGCAGAGCGCGGGACGCATGCACGGAGGAGGATAAATGAAGTTGTAATGTCCATTTGCAAACAGAGATGAATTGAACATCAGATGATTAGGTTTGCTTCTGCTTCAGTACCCAGAACAGAAGGTGATTTGAGTGGCTTTGTGCTGTAATAACTGTAATCTGCCCAGGTGTCCGCCCAGCCTGCAAAGCAGGAAAAGTCACCATAACCCAAATCCCCATCAGCACCATGGGAACACCTGAAGGTGTTTCCAGGCACTCCCCAGGAAGACAAGAAGCGGGGCTCGATTGCACTGGGTAAAGGCTTGGGGCTTAAATTGGTCCAGAGGCAATTAGCTCCTGTGTACCGATGAATGAATTTGTGTCCTTTATTTTTATTTTGGAGGAAATTATCGAAAGATGCAGGGATGGCGGGTCACACCTCTGACAGTCACTGCTGCTGGGGGGGGTTGCGAGAAAAGACGGAGTTTGCCACTGTGCTGCTGGTGGGTGTGAACCAGGCTCTCAGCATCGGGTACCCGAGGGTGGCTGCTGGTGTCTTTGCAAAGAAGTTTTTCTCAAGTGGACTCTCTGCGTCGCAGTATTTTTAGTGCATTTGCAATTGCAAATAAAGCTCTGGCCGCAGGAATGCAGAATGACCACTGAAGTATTATGTTTGTTGTTTCCATAGCAACTTTGTAAGGGGTTAAGAGGGAATTAGAGACACTTTCATTCTTCCCTCAACATTTATCTTTTTACTGTGGTTTAAATGAGAGAGTGCTATTAAGAAATGGAAAGGTTTCAAGATGTGTATGTTCACAGGGGAACTAAGGTTTAAAAAGAAAAAAGTGTTAATAAAGCAATTTTAAAATTTAATCTGAGAGTTTATTTTCTCCTTTGCTGCCTTTTCTCCCCCGGGGATAGATTTCTTTCTTGCCCTGCAAAGGAGTTAGTACAAAACCTTTTATTTTTCTGGAGCCAGCAAGAGACAGTCAGAAGTGAGAAGAGTTTAGCAATTCAGAGGTCAAAGAAATGATGGCTGCTGACCTCTTTTGTTCTGAGCCAGTGGCTTAGGAGAGAACATAAACAGATGAGGGACCTCCATACTCTGAGCCCAGCATTGCTGTAAGGTTCAGATTAATTTGGATAAAAATAATTTTCACTCTGTGTTCAGCTTCTAACACTTCCCGAGCTCATGGAATGAAATGGAAATGAAAACTCCGAGTAATGTGAGAAAGGTTCTTTCTGCACATGTCGGGGCTGACCCCAGAAGGACGTGCTGGAAATCTTATCAGAACCCCCGGGAAGGTGAGATTTCTGGCTTGCTGGTCAGGCTCAGATCAGGTCCTGACAAACAACTGGGTGTTCGGTTCAGTACCTGAGCCTTTAGAGACCCGGCTCGCAAACTGAGTCCGTTGCCATATCGCCATCACTAAACATTGCAAACTTTATCCTCTGAAATGCTGATTTTCCCTCACCTTGCCCGGCTGAGGTCCAGCACGCAAGTCGCAATAATAAAACACGGGGCGAGATAATTCCACTGGCTGAGCCGATGGAATCTCAGCGTCGGGCAGACACAGCTCTCCCATGAGAGCGGTCGCTTCACGTCGTGTGTGCCCCCAGACGGGTTCTGCCTCCTCTGCGTGCACTGATGCTCTGGCAGTTTTGGACCAACTTTTTGGTGGCTGCAGCTCCATGTGATGCTGATTTCTGTGTTTTAAGAAAATGTGAACTGCTGTCAGACTGAAGCATGGTCCCGCTGGTGAGTAACCTTATTTTTATGGCTTTAGGGCACTTGGTTCTGCTACCCTACACCCTGTCTGTAAATCATATTCTGAGAAAAATTGCTACTGGTTTTATGAAGTAACTCATAAATTACTAGATCCTGTATTTTAGATATATTCATCCATTTCTCTTCAAACTTTTCAAGTGATGGAGTAATTAATTAAACTAAATAAAGCTCCCACTTTTGTGATAGTTGTGAGTACTCTGCAACTTCGGAAGTGAGACTTGGTGTGAAAGTAAATGAAAAACAACTGTAACACTTCATGTTTTTTTTCTACTGACATGCTTATGCAGTTTTTGGATAACGTAGACATAAAGAAAGGAACTGGATAACACCACGGGAGCAGCCGCTTTGGCCGCCTGTAGCCCAGCTGCTCCTCGCCTGCAGCCCAGCACGGAACCTGGTGCAACATCTGGAAGCCTGCAGTGAAATGGGAGAGAGTTATGAAACATGAAACAGGCTTAATCTGGAATCAACACTACTGGTATGGGGTGTCAGAGTGTTTAACAAACCAGAGCAGACTTGGCCTTTGTAGGAAAAAACACGAGCCAGCAGATAGACACGAGGTTATGCAAAATTAAACTAAGTCGTGGTATATCGACCTTGACTTTAAGGTGACCAGATCCAATTAACAATCATTAATGTGGCTGAAGGCAGTCTGGAGTGACCTTCTCAAGGACCACGTGAACTTTGAGATAGGCATATTTCGCACAGAGGCAAAGTGAAATGCAGGAATGCCAGGATACGGAGTGCAGTTATTTAGCAAAACAGCACAGTAAACCGCTGCCTCAAACTGTGCCATAGAGCAAAGCTGTTTGGGAGACCTTGGAAAGACGTTTCTGAATAGCAGGTAAACCGTGAGTATGTTTCAAGAGTTTAAAATGACTCTCATTAACTCCTTAAATGGGGAAGAGTGTCTGGAGTTTCAATAATGTGCCCAGAGGAGCAGTAAGAAGTAAGATTTAAGAAAACCTGAATCGAATCTGACTTTCATTTCAACTTGCATATGATCAAGGAGGAAGGAACGCGTTGTGGTTAAAGTATGAGGAGGGTGGTAAAAAAAATCTAAAGTGCCCTAGAAATCCCATCTTAAAAGTGGTGCTGTCTCAGGGAGGATAAAATCCATTTGGCCCCCACTGAGGTTTGGACCTTGTAAGGACCTGATGCCCTTTGGAAATGTGAGATGAAGGATGAGGTTGGGGCTGCTGAACACTCCAACCCATAACGATCGGGGCTGGATTAGGCCGGATGCGAAGCGATGCCAAGGGAGGCTAACGGGAGCTTTGCTTGGGTGTGTCTGCAGCGTGCATCGCAGCGCTGCCCGATGCCGGTCGGTGGGTGAGGAGCAGTGCAGAACAGGGATGCCTGAAAGGAATTTACTTAAAAGTCTTTAAATCAAGCCAGGACAGGATTGTCTCCTCTGAAATATCTGTTTTAGTTCCAGCCATGAGATGTAAGCTTGATGCAAAAACAACCAGCTGAAACCCTATAGCCCGTGCTAGACAGGGGAAGGCTAATTGATCGTAATGATCCCTTAAGAGGTGGAAATCTAAGAGTGGGTAACTATCAATCTGTTTCCTAATGGAAAGGTGTGCATGCCATTAAAACACCCTTTGTGCTAGCCACTTTTCTCTCTGTCTGAGTGGTTATGCTATACTAATCACTGCAGTAAATAAAAACCCTGGGTGATAATTTCCAGAACTGAGTAAAGGTATTCAGGGAAAACGAGCACTCTGCTACCCACACGAGACTTTTTTGTTTTGTTTTGTTGAAGACTGGAGGTTTTTTACCAGAACTAGCTTCACTTTCTAAAATGTAAAGAAAAAGCCATATCCCTCCAGCTGTTGAGTTAAACAGAGTGTTATTCAAATTATGTAGGGGAAAAAAAATGTCATAACATAATGAGAATCAAATGTTGGCTTCAGGCGCCTTCATATTCGAGGACTTTAAAAAACAACAATAGCAACAAAACAGTTCAATCTTTTATCTGCCGGCAGAAAATGGTCATTTAAATAAACATTAACTAAGCTGGGGAACACTGATGTTGTGGTAGCAATTTGTTTCTGACAGACAAGATTGTTAAAGTCTTATTCTTTTTAATAGGTGGCATTTTTAGAGAAAGACTGGGTGTATTAAAACCATAACGGCTCCCTTCCCTTTGCTGCTTCCCTCTGGCCGCTCGCTCCCGGCTGCGCTGGGGACCGGGGGCTCTGGGGGCTCTGGAGGGGAAGGGCAGGGGGACGGGGCACCTCGTCGCCTGCCGGAGGTCACGACACAAGAATGCTCAAAGCATTTGATTACCTCGTTTAGCCAGTGGTTATACGTAGGGAATCAACCTTCCAAACCTGTCTTCCTTTGCTTTTGCAAAGTGCAATGTAGAAAAATGTTGGATTGTCTGGTTTATGTTACCTACATCCCAGCCCTCTCCCATGCAGGTGCACGGCCATGGCCATGGCCACGGAGTCCCTACTGACGGATGGCACCGCAGAAGCCACCACCAAGGAAACACCACGCTCAGGCTCAGCCTCTCGCCGTCAGCAGAAGGTGCCTGTGCCCCCACGCCAGCATTTCCTAGCAGTGTCGGAGCCCCCGAGATGAGGCAGGGGAGCCCCTGACATGTACAGAGGACCAAACCCAACCGCAGAGTATCTCATGTCCAATGGAGCATCCCTCCCAAAGCAGGTCTGACGGTAGGACTCGGGGTGTGACGGCCGTGTGGAAGGAGAACACACATGCGTGCGCACACCAGAGGCACGCACACCACACGACTCCCGCTTTCAAGCCGAGTACGTTTTCTGTCTCTGATATCAAGAACGGCAAGCGCAGGTGGACACCAAGGGCATGGGAAAGACAGGTGACACTGGGACTGAGAGGAATCGAATTCTTGAAAACAAAGAACAGTCAAGATCTGTAAGCAGCTACACAAGGAAGGAAAGAAATTATTAATATCGCTAATCTGATTTGCAGCAGCTACCTGAAGTCTAACCACAGGCAGGGAAGCCACTGAATCAGCTCTGCACAGTGTAGAATCAAAAGGGAACCCCAACGCAAACATCTTCCTCAAATATCACAGGGAAAGGTTCTCCACGGTACTTTGCATGTTTAAGCGAACTGCTCAGAGGCTACCAAGGGTTGAGTCTGACTAACAAGCCCCAGGACGGAACCTCCAGCCACGACACATGCAGCTATCTCCGAAATCAAGTCCTGAATTTGACGGAATATGTAATAGGGAAAGAACAAAAGGATCCTTTGATGTGTTCAACCACATGATGTTTAGCAAAAAATGCAAATGTTCTCTCATGCTAGAGAACACTTATCAATATTAAGGCATACACGGAGAAGAAGAAAGAAGGAAGAACAAAATACAACACTTAACAAGAGGGTAATTTAGCCTGTTGGCAAGCGCTTTAAGTCTGGTTCATGAAAAATTACTCGCACAATTGTTTTGCAGGGTTTCTGGGCTTTTATGCATAAATCATAGTATTGATTCAATGTGAGTATCAGACTTACTCAGGTGTACAACTGCATGTGGGCACAGTTAAAGCAAGAAAGGATTTAAGTGTGGAAATTGGAGAGGAAGAAAACATCCCCCCTGTTGCTCCTACAAGCTCAGCTACAATTGTCAAACAGCTGGAACGCGTGCAGATTGTTAATTAAAACACGGTGGTGACCACCTTCTGCAGCGGTCTCAGGAGAACATCCAGGCAGGAGATAACTGCCAAGCTGAATTTTTTTTATCCACCCAGTTTTTCTCCCCTTTGAGACTGCACTTTATTTGCTGATAGAGAAAAGAGAAAAAAAAAAAAAAAAAAAGAGAGGGCATTGATAGGCCAAAGGATGACCAAGTGAAAGAGAAATAAAATCAATTGCGTGTTACAAAATACAACAAATATTGAAGTCAGGGTGAGGAAGGGAAGTGTCAGGAATAACCTACAAGGGCTTGTTTCACAATATTCATATTCACTAGCCACATTTCTGTTTCTTAAAATAGAGGGAAGGGCTCCTGCGGCATTACCATGCGCACGAGAGGTAGTCAGAGAGGAGGGTCAGCAAGGATGCTGTGCAGTCAGGAAAACGGAAGAAAAGGCAAAGCCCTGGAAATGAAAATAGACACAAAGAATCCATATCACTTGCACAGACATGCAGTAATTTAATCGCTTTCTATCCTGATTCATCCCTCAATATTTTCTGCATAAGCACGTTATATTCGGCATTCAGAGACATTCAGCTGGTCAGAGCTCACAGCCTGGCAAACTCTCTTCATTGCCCCTTTCTCCAATAACGTGGAGATGTAAAACAAAGGCCTGAAAAAGTTCAGGGTAAACAACCTATATGCCGTTAAAACTTAAAGTTTCACAGAGACTTTGCTTGTACCATGGAGAAATGTGGATAACACAGCCCGAATCGCCCTCTCTAATGAAGACTCTTGCTTCTACTTTGGATTCCACTCATCTTGCTGCTATTGCTGTTATTATTTACTCATGATAACGATACTATTGAAGACGATAATGTGGTCACACCAAGGAGCCACATTTGTGACCGTGACACGTCTCTCCCCAGCATGGGTACAGGTCTGCATCCTGTCTGAGCAGCTGCCATGCTGTCATCAAAAATGCCACACAACTTCCCTGTTTGGCACACACAGGAGGATATTCCCGCGTGCAGTTATTCCTATTCCAGCCTGGTTTTTTCCATCCTCTTCCCCTTCACCAGCCAGAAAACTTGAGGAATTTTCTACAAGTCAACTAAAGCTGCAGCAGCAAACGTGTCCAAATCGCTGTGTTCCCTCCAAACCCAACTTCTGCTGCTCGCAGCTGTAGATCACTATCAGCTGCTCAGAGGCTGCTGGAGAGCAGCCCGATGGGAAAAGGTCAGGTTTCATGCAAGAAGGTTTAAACTCGTACTCA
This sequence comes from Aramus guarauna, assembly GCA_013400195.1. NCBI lineage: Eukaryota > Metazoa > Chordata > Aves > Gruiformes > Aramidae > Aramus > Aramus guarauna. The sequence goes on along the minus strand of VXBL01002384.1, from coordinate 656,436 downwards.
AGCTTTTGTTCTAAGTATGTCTCTTGCACTAAAATATAACTAAATACTAATTAAATGTTCAGGCTATCCTAATTTAATTTGATCAATTTGCTCCTTTCCAGTCTAAATAAAAAAGTAGGGTAGACTAAGGGAATTATTTGTATTATTATTACAATAAAAAATAGCTGTCCGTGAGAGTGTCTTAAATCAAATTAATGCTTTTCTTCTTGTTCCAAGGTTACAATGAAATGAAGTTTTATTCACACACTTAGCCACATTTACTCTACTTTTCCAGTGGCCGAGAATTCAAGCCGTAGCAGTGCTGCTAAGCAGCCTTGATGGGGCAGGATGGGATGGGAGATTGAAACAGCACGTGATGCAACGCTGACACCGAACTTCCATCCCCTCTGTGATAAAGCTATGCATTTATTTAGCACTTTTGATAAAAGGCTTGCTGAGTGATCCAGACACATTAATTCATGACCACCACCCCTGGTGTAGGTGAGCATTCTTGTCCTTGTTCCACAAATGGTTCAGTTCAGGCGCAGAGCGCTTGACCAAGACGATGCACAAAGTCATTAGCAGAGCTGGGTGCACAGCGCGGGGTGCAGCCCCATTCCTTGCTCGTGGCTGTTGGTCCCTCGGTACCTAATCCAGGATGTCCCCAGCCATGCCTGAGGCCAGGGAAGCCGTCCGGAGGACAGCCAGCCTGGTGGGAAGGGTCACCGTGAGGCTCCCTTGGAGCTGTAGTGTCTGACCGAAGCTTCAACACATGCTTGAACTTCCAACTCAACTCATGGCCCTTTCCTGAATCTGAGTATTTAGATCTCCAATCAGCAAAACACAAGCCATGTGTCTGGCAGCAGGCACATGCTAACTGCCTTCATGCCATTAAAACCATAGGTATGCGTTAAGTCAGGTACGCGTTAAGTCAGGTACGCGTTTAGTCTTGCTGTTTGAAGGACTATGCGGAGAAATGTATGTTCCTGTATGCTGATTCTAAATTAAAAAGATGGGAAATACCTACAAGTCACCAGTACTTTCCTAGCAAATGCCGCATTGTTCACCCTGTTCAGCAGCTGCTGCTTTGGTCAGTCCCGTATTAAATTACTCAAGATTGACAGAAATTTCACTATTTCCCCTGGGAGGCTCTTTCACAAGCTATTGGGCTTTAGTGTGAGAATTTCCCCCTTTACATTCACCCTTTTTTTCCCATTCCTATTGCATTATCCGATTAGGCATGGTCCTATCTCCTGGCAAAGTGCTCCTTCCCTCCTGATCTTTGCCCTGGTCGGGTGCCTGAAGATGGATAGCGCGGAGGAGGACATCTTCACCCGCTGGCATCTCAGGATCAGCCTTAATCTGAACTAATCAAATGATGACAGCCCCTCTGAAAAGAGAAGTAATTACACAGTATAGATTGTACGTATCTCTTAGGAGATGAGGACTTGGATTTGATTATCTAAATTCTCCTTAATGCTTTATGATGAAGTTAAGGATGAATATTGCTTTGAAAGCAATTCAGCCAGAACTTCCCCTTAGAAAGAAAGGCCTGAAACATGACACAAACGACCAAAGTCAGCAAGAAGAAATCATCGGGCTAAGGTTTCTGTTCAGTTGTCCAAGATACAATCAGAGAAACTGATTTAAGGTAGCTAGATGTGAAGTAATATCCCACCAAGGCAAAAACAGGTTGAATTAGCCAAAATCTGTCCTTTCAGGTGGCAGAAGAATAAATACATCAAAATAAATCCCATATTTTCTGAAAGAATTTAGTTTTGTTTTCATTCTTGGCCTTAGCCAACAAGAGGGAGAAATCAAAAATTTTATTAAGTGACATCTTTGGTGGCCACCTCGGCTGACACCCACAGGGAGAATAAAATACCCCCCAGCCGGGTCTGCCGGCCGGTGCTCAGGCAGCCCTTACCCCCGGTCCCGCACACGCACACTTCTGGCGAAACTGAAGTTTTCGCTGAGCATTTTCTGGCCTCCAGGGGCCCTGACGGTCTCTTTTGGAGACCCTTTCCACCAACCTTTCCTCTGAAGCACATCCCTGCCAGCAGCTGAGCACAGCCCCAGACACCGCCCCGAGCAGCATCATGATTCCCGTGCTCCTGCTACAGAGGGAATTTTCACGCATTTATTGGATCCTGGTTCCAGCCTCCCGCAGAACAGGCTTGCGCTGCCAAGGTCCCACTGCTGAGCAGCCCCTGGCATGGAAAGGCTCATTCAGACGGGAGGTCACCGCTAATAACCCTCGGAGGAGCACTGTCCCCCCCTCCTCCCTGTTATGTCTTTGGCAGGCAGCTGGAAAGAAAGAGGTATATTTGGATCCTGTTTAAATATTGATCACAGCATCTTTTTGCTAAAACCAAAGCCTATCGATTCACCTGCGAGTCTGCAGCCTCAATACTTTGCTGCGTGTTTTCCTGGAGATGGGAGAAGGCTCCTTGAGTTATGATGTTAATAAGAGCGGCACGGGAGGAGTCCCTGATGTTCAAACCACAAGTTCAGAGAGAACATTTTTCATTGGCAGGGGCCTCCGGACACTCTGTGCGTCTTCATGTTTCTCTATCAGCTGTGCTGATGAGCCTTTAATATAAAGGCTTTGGAAACGAGTTGATTGCAGCTCCTGCGGCTCTCTCCAGAGCCTGTTTCTGCTGTGATTTCAGGCTCAGGGCAGACAGCCATTTCAGAGCCTGGCATCGGGGGTCTGACGCTGGCATCGGGGGTCTTCAGCCCCTGCGTCTTGCACGCAGTCCCCGTTGCAGCACTGCAATTCAGCATGTAATTAACTCAAAATGTGTGAATTTTGTCTTTGGCATCATTAGGGAGATACTCGCTGCCCTGAAGCTGAGCGAGTGCTGAAGGGTTGGGGTTGTGCGCGGGCACGCTGCAGCGGGGTTGAGATGCCCCAAGCCTGGTGGAGACATGCGAGGGTGCCAGCGGGCACGCTGTCCGGATCGCTGTGCAAATCACGAGAGGGAGGGCAGATAAAAGGAAACCCCACAGGGTTTATATACACATATCTACATATGCATTTGCATTAACCGCTGGCAAGAAATAGAGGAAAAATCAGTAATCCTGAATCACTACCTGGCCTAACGTGAAAACACAACAAGGCTTTGCTGATCGCCAAACTACATCAGGCAGCAGCCCGATGGCACTGGCCACCTCCCTTTCAGATGGAGTGCACTATCTTGCTATCAAGAGTGCCAAATACATCGTGCTTCAGAGAAAAACAAGCCCCCCCCATACGTCCTTCTGTTGCATTTGACAACTTGCACCGCACTCTGCAAGGGGGAGAATAAATCCTCCCCGTCCCATGCAGCGATCGGGCTGTATGAAACTTGAGACTTCTTTAATCTGATTATTTAAGGGACGAATCTCTCCTGCACATCTGTGTCTGCAGAAGGTTCTCAAGGGAAAAGCCAAATTAAATTATGCCCTCGACAGTACTCTACGTGGGAGTGCAACCTGCAGTGACAGCACAAGAGTGCAAGTCTGAGGCTTCAGTCATATCTGGCATTGATTCACTGTTCTTACAGCAAAGCACTTAAACTCTCCATTTCTCATTTCCCAATCTGCAAAACAGGAATAAAATCACCTACTTCTCTGGGAAATCCTGGGGATGTAGCCTGTGAAGGGCCGGGTGCCCTTGGATGAATGATACTGTGACAGATGAAAGTCTTTTTTGGGGGTATTTTAAGAGTTCACTCTCAGAAATGTCAGTGATTTCTGAGTTTCTGTATTTGTGATGCAGCATTTCCTTGCCCCATTTGCAGGAGAGATTAAATTGCAAGGACAATCACATCCACTTCTGTTACCAATTCTAAGACAGGATATTAGTTTTTGAAGAGAGAAATAGAGCCAAGGCTTCTCCTTTTTCATCAAACCCTGTTTGTTTTGGTTTTCTTACTAAAATAACTTAGGGCTATTTAATAGAAGTGAAATCTGTGATAATTTTTTAGCAATTGTTGCCAGTCTGCAAAGAGTACCTTTTAATGCAGAATTTTGTGTTTTACCAGCTACTGCTTTTTGAGGACAGGAAAAGGTTTTCCTTTATTTTGTTTTATTTTGAAGAGTTTACTAAAGTTGACAAATCCAAATCATTGCCAACACGTAGTCATACCCTCAAAAAAAAAAAAAAAACAAAACAGGAAAGGAAAGGAAAAAAAGAATGACATCATCAGCCATAATCACATCCATCTCTCATCCTTTTTTCATTTGTCTCAAATAAGCAAGTTTGCCAGCAAGAACTTTTTTTTGGAAATAGGCTGTCTTAAATGAATTTGGAAGACTATTCGCAAAAGCAGACTTAAAATTAATCGTAACACATCATTTTAAGGCGTGTTTTCAGCAATCTGCAGAGCTAGACCACGCAGTCTCTGTATCTAGTTACCATACCACGGACTCCATATATCGAGTGCTCTCAGGCGGGCCATCCATTCACCGGCAGCCGTCGTCCTGTTTCTGCATCGCCGTGCTCCGGCACATCAGGCAAACGCATCGCCAGGCAGCCCCTGCCAGACCTCCTCGCTGCTGCCTGTCTTGCAAAGATAAAGGAACAGCTCAGAACTCAAAAGGGTCTTATTTTCTAAAGGGAAGTGTTACAAAGCGCCGCTGTGCTGGGTCAGGCCATTGCAGTTTGGTCTGGGCTCCCTCTCCCAGGAACGGCTGGACCAGATGATGGTTCAAGGTCTCCTCCAGCCTGGGCTGCTCCTCGGTTCTGTGTCAGGTCCCAGCTCGTCCCGCGATGTCTCCAACCGTGCCCAAACCCAAACATGGATGGGAGAGCAGAGCTCACTCACCATTATCTTCCAGCTTCTGATTTAGGGACTCCTTCACCCAGAAATAGCAGCCAAACTGTTTTAATAACCGCGTTGACTTACTCTTCATGAACCTGCCCTCTTCCTTTCTGAACTCCTTTGCACCCAGCGTTCTCTATAAGATGGCAGCGGCAGCCAGTTCTACCCTGCACATGTAATTATGGACCGTGTGACAAATGACCTCTTCTTGCTTGTTTTATATCTGCTGGCTGAGAATTTCCCTGGGTGCTCGCTTGTTCTTGCAATGAAAGAAATATAAAAATGAGTACAGTTCCTGTTGCTCTTCCAGAGACAGGCTGTTGCTATTATAAGGAGCGGTACTGAGGACATATTTACTGCTCTGTCTTACAAAGTTTGCTAGGTTTCATGCTTTTATGAAATATATTCAGCCACACTTGTGATTATACTCCAATATGTTTCTAACATATCGCGAAACTGTAGATGGGTGTCAGAACAGGCTGATTTTTAACATATCTTAAACAATTTTTTCCCTTCATTAAAGTAGAATAATTGTCACAGCATAATGTAACACAATGTCAAAATGGAACACACAAGCCTTATCTCCCCTATCAAGGTAATTACAATTTAAATCTGTGGTCTGTGTTGAACTTGGGTTTTCAACATATGCGAGGCAGCTTATGAGTTATTTAAAACGCGGTTTGTTTTTTTTTTTTCTTTTTTTCCAGAAGCGTACTGGGAAGCAGGTACTTTGCCAGAGAGAACTGGGCACGAGGCAGCAGCCTGGTCCAGCCGGATGCTGGTGGGATGGTGGGATGCAGCTTTCCCTGCTCACCTCCGGCAGGACAGGAGCTGCTGGCACCAACAGCCGGAACGCCTGGGACTGAAAGACACCGAAGGGAATCTCTGTTAAAAGGTGATTTCAGCTTTCTGTAAATGACGCCTTGCAAGGAGCCTCATTTGAGAGCTGAGCACAGGGAAGCAGCGTAAAAGCAGCCTAGACAGCCCACTCAGAAATGAGTTTTTCCATAATTAGGCCACAGAGTGGAAAGTCCTCTTAGCACTGCATTACCAACCACCTGAAAGGAGAGGATAAAACGTTTCTCAAGGGTCCACCAAACCTGGAAAAGCAAATCAGTGAGGCCAAAGAAAATGAGATTAAATTGAACTTCTAAGATGCAGTGTGTCTACTGACCTCCCTCATACCAAGTGCTTTCTTCATGTTCCTGTTCTTAAAAAAGGGGAAAAAAATATCCAGGAGAATGCATGCTGTTCAGAAGATAGCTACAGGCTGAGTTGGATTTGAATTTTGATCAAAGTTTTTCTCATTTGACATGCTTTTCTGTGTCTGCATTCCCAATCTGCCTTTTTTGCTTAAAATAATGCTTCCCATAGAAGAAATCTTAGCCCCCATACATAAAAAGAAACCCTGGGCTCATGAAAGCGTAGTTCCTGCTGTCTGGTGGTCCTTCTCCAGAACCCAGTTTACCAGAAAAGGAGCATCAAGAGGCCTCCTCCTCCTCCCTGTACGCCAACGCCATTCAGCTTTTCCAACCTGGCACAGGCACCCTGCACCACGACGTCTGCCTTTCTGCACACCTATCTTCTCCATGAGTAAGAAAAAAAAAAATCAATTTACAGCCAGTTGCACAATTTCCTCATTTGTATCCTTCCCTTGAGTTGGAATAACACAGCCCCCAGTCTTCCTCCTCTTCTTTTTTTTAGGACACGAAGAGAAGATGTATAAACACCAGCAAACGAGCGCGGTGGCAGAGAAGCCATCTGGGAAGGGCCCTCTCCAATTCCCGTCTACAGGGATTAGCATTCATGCCGTGTCAAATCTGCAAATTGTTTGTTTGCTTTGAGGAAATGTACAATATGGTCCAGATTGTTGATGCAATTGTTTTATAAAGCGCCTTCCTTGTGGCCTGTGCCTTCGCACATCCTTCTCGTTACACCAGTAACTTAACGGTTGCGTTAGCCAAGGCCAGGGGCAATGCTAAACAAAGGAAAACATCCAGCGGTAGAGAGCACGACATGGAAGATGCACCCGGCTGCTCGCTGTTGCTGTTCTTCCTGCCGCGACACGGGGTGCTCCCCGCTGCCCTTCGGCGCGTGTTTGACTCCAACGTGCCACAGCGGAGGTGCACGCGGTTCCCACCCCAGGAGCTGCCGAGGGTGAGGATGAGGATGCTGCTGCGCCCACTCCCCACCGCTGCGGGTGCCGCGGCTCTCGCCTTCCAGCCCTGCTGCAGGGCGTCGGGGCGAAGCTGCCCCAGTGCAGACCGGTGGGCGTTACGTCCCCTTCCCTGGGCATCACCCGCAGCACAGGACGGGCGAGGGGTGCTGGTGAGTCTCGTACCGACTGAAGAGCCATTCCAGGGGGACCAGGACCAGTCCGGATCAGCACATCTGCAGCTGCTTGGTTTAATCTGATAGAAGACTCACTCGCTCAGGTATATCTCGAGCAGGAGATACGGGATTTCTCACTCAGGTTGTTCACGTCTTGCTGCAAAGGAGAGCTGTGAGGCCCAAAGCCTCACATA
>VXBL01002384.1:629013-649090 GCA_013400195.1 Aramus guarauna | reverse complement strand
AAAAAAAAAAAAAAGCATAAAACCCACGTAATATTGCTCCCTCCAAACACTGCAAAGCCACAGCAATATTTTAAAATATGGATTATCTCCAGCTTCTGCTCCTCTTGATGGTTCCACCTCATTTATCTTGCTACTCTAATTTCCTTAAATGTGTGTTTTCTTTACAGGCTACTGACTACAGAAAACTTGAAGCAATCAACTGAAGTTTATGCATCGACATATCACTTCGTTAGCTGTGAATTCATTTCCAAGGGGGCGGTGAACTTTAATGAAGTTGGAAATTGAATCAAGCAGTTGTGTTTAGGGACACACAGGAGTCTAAGAGAGGGCAGTCCATCGGAAAGGCTCCTTGACCAATTTAAAAATTAAAACACAGTTTGATCGAGCATTCTTCTTTCTTTATGGTATCCTTCCTCTTTCTGAAATCTTTGTTCTCTGTGGATCTATGCAATAACAAATTTTCGGAATTTCAAACATTTTTTGATTCTTTGCAATGGCCATCTCAGTGCCATGAGAAGCACTGGAGACTTGGAGACAAGAGCAGCAGCAGCAAGAGCCGGCTCTGCCGGGATTCCTCCCAAGAGCCGGCTCTGCCGGGATTCCTCCCAGGCGCAGTCTCTCCCAGCCCTTCTCCCCTCTCCCACGTTGCGTGCCGCTGTGGCCATTTCTTGGCACCAGACCCACCCCGCTGTGCCACCTAATTGGAAATCTCCGCAGAGCACAGGGTGTGCGTGCCTGGGCACGCGTGCACGGTGGCTTTTTTTTTTTTTTTTTTTTTTTCTCAGATGTGACTGACATTGCAAATGCAACTTTCATCTTGGAAACTTGAAGTGTTGCCATAGAAATTGCAGCAGGGGAGTCACCGGGTTGTTAGCTCGTGCCCTCCGGGATTGTAAGTGCTCAGCAGGGGCTGGTCCCTGCTCCTGTCCCTGCCGCTCCCGGGACACGTCCAGCTGGGCTGAGCTTCTGCACCCAGATAAAGGAGAAACCGCCTTGGTCCATAGGATTAATTTACGAGCAAACGTGCACGTGTGTGTCCACATTCACAGACAGAAATTACAGTAGCTGTTGGAACAAGAAAGCCATGTGCCTGCTTTAGGAAAAGCAAATCTAAATAGCTAAATGAGTGTTTATAATAATAATAATCATTATTATTATTGCAGCCTCTCCTTGGGACACCATGCAGCTGCATACTAATTAGCAATTGGCAGCTCAGCGGGCCAGGTAAGTGGTGGTACTCCCGTTTCACAGATGAGCAGTGAAATGTCTGCGAGGAGCCAGAAATCCTTCAGGGAAGCAGGGAGCAGAGGCTGGGACTGCGGAGCCCGGTGACCCCGCTCAGTCCCTCATGCCGGAGCTTTTCCCCAGAGCTGAGGCCAGATCTCAAGAGTCCCAGCAGTTTGTTTTTCCTTGCTAAATCTGCTGGAAACCACGTCTTCTCAAAATGCACTGCTAAAAATGCAAACTAAATGCCCAAGGCCACCGATCAGTGACTCAGACTCCTTGAACCAAGAAGCCAGTTGAGAGGCACCAGAAAAATTGTGTTTGTCGAAGGAATTTGGCTCACAAGCGACACCCTCCTCTCCTTTGACTGGTCTGGCAGATTTTTCTTTTGAACAACTTCGTTTCTTCATGGATTTGTTTATTCGGAAAGGTCGGGATACTACATTGTACTCCGCATTATCTCTTCCCCGCGTCCCCCATCCCCACAGTAATCATGCCTTCAGCACCTTTCCTGCGAGGCTTTGACACTCCCAAATCCAGCTGAGACTTCTCGGGACTTTAATTAATGAGATAACAAAAGGGAAAACACCCAAAGAGTGAACCCCCGAGTTGAAGACTTTATCTGCTCTTTGCAGCTGCGTCTTTTTTTCTCCCCCCTTTTTTCTTTTTCTTTTTTTTTTTTTGAGCTGCATTCCAGGTCCGTCAATACTGTTTCCCATTAAATTAAATAGCTTATTGACTGGTGTGAGACGTAGCCACAAGGCCGATAGGATCCGAGCGCAGTACTTTCTCAGTGCAAACAATCACAGGTCACTGCACAGTAAATCAGTTGGTAATGGAGTTTGAACTCTGAGAATCAGTTCTGTGTACCCTTTTTATTTGTTTTTAATTTGTATCAATGGTAATTCTGTCGGTTTCAATTTATGTGACGGCAGCAGGTTGTGGAGCAGCGGAAACACCATTTTTCTTCTCGTTAACCGTTGAGTTCACGGCGCCGTGGCAGCCAAGCACTTCTCAGCCCACAAGCGTTAAGGTTTCTTGGCATCAGCAGAATCCTGCGCTGGTTTGTTTTCCTCTGGCTTTCTTTTCCATCAGCGATACCATCGGAATCGGTTCCTCCCTGGAAGCGTGCGCTGGCCCACGCCGGCTCTCCACCGAGACGCCACGTTACGGAGCTGCCGGGGGCTGCGGCGCCGGCTCTGTCGGCAGATGCTCCTTCCCTGGCACGTTGCCCCAGCTTCCAACTGTTTAGGGATTTCCACCTGGATTTGAGAACCAAGGACTCGTTAATGACTCTAGGAATTCATCTCATCCCTTTTTGAACCCATTTATACCGTTAGCATCTGTGATACAGAGTATCACAACCTAATTATGACTTATGTAAAAAAATTACTTCCTTCTGTTGCTTTAAACTTACTGCCGGATAGTTTTGGCAGGTGTCTCCTAATATTTGCTATGCAAAAATTAATGAATAATCATTCCTGACACACTTTTTTAAAATTCTCATCCATCAAGGTAAGGTTCTGGTCCAGCAGTCTTCTCCAAAGCAGCCTGGCCGGTCTATCTGACATCCCTATTGCTGCCCCTTGGATCTTTTCCCGGTCTGTGGTGCTGTTTTGCTGCGGGAAGATCCGAACGGCAGCCAGTACTATCTCTGTGAGCACACCAAGGATTTATAAAGCTCTGTAAGGTTTCTTTTGTTTGTTTTGTTTTCTATTTCCTCCTCAATAATTCATACAGTTCTGCTCGCCTTTTGGCCTTTGCTGAGGCTTCAGCTTATGGTTTCAGAGAACTATCCACAAACACTTCACAGGCAATTTTTTGAGCAATAATGTTCAAATCAGTGTCCGCACTATTCATTGCTTGTCCACGATTAGGGCTCCGTTTCCCACGTGCGTTATTCTGCACTTAACATCCCTGAATCTGACTTGCTATTTTTGCCCCAGACACTCAATATGCCAAGGTCCTCCCAGAACCGCTCTGCCCGTGCCTCTCACCCGTACAAGCACCGCCGTCCTGGGGCAGGGGACCCACCGTGGTGTCAGGGTCCCCTTGCTCCTGCCCTTTCCCTGCAGGAAGCTTTCCCTCGCCAGCGGCCGGGAGGGAGCAGGCATCAACAGATAGCAGCGCTCCTCCCCGACAGCCGCCTTTTCCTACTGCCTTCCTCAATGCTTCAGTCCCTACCTTCACATCCAATATTGCTTTTATCGTCGTTTCTACCTATGGAATATCCACACTAGCTTGCTGCTTGCCTGGTGTTCAGACTGGAGGTTTTAAACAAAACCAAATATAATCCCTCCTCAGTCAGCAGCGACAGAAGTTTGCCCCCTCATTGCCGATGCATCCAGCTCTCGAAAGCCTTTAGCGCTTAATGGATTCATTGAAGTGATAATACGAGGTGACTCACATGTCAGGTTGTTAAAACAGTGATAAGACACTGCACTAAGACAACATTATTGCTACTAACTGCATTATAATGGTCAGGGAACATCTTGCGATACTGCCATATACACCAAATGGGTTTGCAGTGTCTGGGACGGTTGTTAAAGCACCGTTTTGCCCGGGCGTGTGTTTGTCTGGTTTACAAAGGGGATGTGCAGAACACGTCTGTTTGCAAAGTCACATACACGCACGTTTCTCCTCTACAATATTTTGTGAATCTACGCAGACGTGTTAGGAAAACTGTCGCTTGCATAAACTTCTTTGCAATCAGAGTGTGATTTTTTGTCAGAGCTATTAATCAGCTTGACAAAAAGAAAAACTCCACCCATAGTCTTATAAAACGCACCGAGGAAATGCTTGACGGAGACAGAGCGGTACACTGAGCAATGTACGGCTATAGATAGGTGTTCACATTCCCCACATCACTGCAGGCTTCAGCAGCCGTCCTAGAGGTCTGGGAACGGGAGGTTCCCGAGCTGCCGCTTCCAGCCCATCCTGCTCCCCGCACCCCGACCCCACTCGGCTGCTCTGGCTTTCTCCAATATTTGATTTGTCCCCTCCTCTTTTTTTCCTCCTTACCACTGTGTAAGTGATTCAGGGTGATGCCTCTACATCACACCAAGTCTCATCACCGTCGCTCTGTTTTTTTGCAATACAGCCAATGGCGCGGCAGAAGTGCTCCCGGGGGCTGGCACCCCAACACGGGGCTGGTACCCCGACACCGGGCTGGAACCCCGGCACTGCCCCGGCTGTTTGCTCCCTGTGCTGGAGCCCCTGCAAACAACGTGCACCTTGTATTTGTGCCCTGCTCACGAACAGCATCCCTTGCTGCGTGTTGTACGAGTGACGATGTGAGTTTTCTCACTGAGAAAAACGGGCATTGTTACCAGATTAGTCAAACAGAACTAAAATCCAATATTGGTAAGGCAAACTGTAATTTTAACAAATGAGTCAGCCAAGACAAACCAACAAATGAGGTAGGTAAACAGCCCAGCTAGAGCTGATCCTGCCTGCGACGGCAGCACACGTGTTACACACCTTTCCTCCCAGGGAAGGCAAAGCCCAGCACCCCGACCTCCTTACAGGGGCTGACGTGAGCAGCGGCCGCCCCCGGGCACGCACCGACCCGCCGCGTCCCTCGCACCCACCGCGTCCCACGGCCAGGGCCGAGAGCATCGCTTGCCAGGCATTCAAAACCTGCCCCTCCAACGCAGCTCACGGCGCAGGGAAAGGGCGTAGCGTAGACTGGAATAAATCTCTCTCGTAACTAGGTACGACCTTCCCTTCCCTGCTCCGGCGCAGCAAAGCGATCGCAAGGAGAGTAACTCCACCACCCCGGCGATGGGAGCTGCGTGGGCTCAGGCGGGAGGTGTCGATGGGTAGGAGGAGCGGGGATGGTTCTTGGGCTTGCGTTCATCTGTACTGACCTGGCAAGGAAGGCAACAGGAGAAGATTTAAGCAGCTAATGAGTGTCTGGAGTTTGCAGGAATGCTGCTGTTACCATTAGTGCCTAAAACTCGGTGTCTCTGAAGATTTCGTGCAAGGACGGGCTTGAGGCTGGGCTGAAGCATCCAGAAGTGGAGAAGACACTCCGCGCTCGCTATCCTCCTCCTCTGCCACCCGTTGTGGGCTCAAGGATTCAAGTGCCCCCCCGGTGCCAGCCTTCCCTCCACTGCTGGGCAACAAGAAGAAACACCCTTTAATGACACGTGAGCTACAGGCCACGTGGGATTTATTCAACTTAATCCAAATGAGAGATTTCCTGTGGTTGTACGAGCCTCTCCGAGCAGACCAAGGAAGCTGATAGATTTTGCGATCACTTCTATCACATAGCGAACAATCGTGGGTCACAAAACGATAAATCAGAGGCTAATGGATTTTCCACAATGCGCTTTGGCCCTTGTACATTTTTTAATTTGCTTTTAATTTGTATTGATCTTCCCCCCTTTTGCTCCAATCCCTCCCATGTCAGCAGGTCAGGAAGCGTGCCAAGAGGAGAATAATCTCACAGAAATACAGAGAAAGGTAAAAGAGGAGTGCAAATACATATGCATGTGCTTTTTAAAAGTGGCTGAGCCCGGGTGCTGGGGCTTGGTGGATTGAGCATGGAGCAGCATCGTCCGGGGGCTCGGCACTCGGGGGAGGGGGATTTTCCCGGGCCGGGAGCCACGCAGCCTTCTGCACAGGCAGGGACTTCACCTGCCAGGGAAGGACCTTGAAGAAGCAGGAGAAGAAATTGTTGCTATTTAAATCCTCAAACCACTCTCAAGCTGGAACTCCCTCAGAAGCATCAAACATTTGCTTATTTACTGGTTTTCCTCTGGCTTGTCTGCATCGATTTATTGCTTGTTCATTGCGATCACATCAGTATTTTTAATTTCTTAATGCTAATCAGCAGCAAGTCTCCAGCTCTCTGTTAATTGCGGAAAGAAAAGATGTTTCACGGACAGACACGAGTCGCCTTGTGCAGCCCGAGCAGAAAGGCCGTGGGGAGAGGACTCGGCTCTATCTCACAGCTCAGTGCTACCCATGGGATGGTCTTTCTTCTGTCCTCACCTTCGCTCCCAGCGAATAAATCCTAGATAGGAAATGACTGATTGAATATCCATGATAAACCATTTACAGCTCAGTCCTAGCCATGCAAAAGTGCTGTCAAACAGTCCTGAATGAGAAGTGTATTAATAAAAATCATGATCCGCACACAAACAGAAAAGGGCTAAATTCTTCAAATAAATGACTCACAACAAATAATTTGACCAGCTCTCATGATCGGCTTATGCCCTGAAGCATGAAGATTATCAGCCCCATGTAATTTTCTCCTAGCTGATGTAGCTGCAAAGACTATTCATATTCATATAAATGTCTAATGTCTAAAATCCTCTAATCTAATCCTTTTTTTTTTCCTGCTCGTGCTAAAGCTCCACAGCCTATACTCAAAAGCCCTCTGAGCAATGGAATTATTGATAAATTACTGCAGAGAGGAGGAGCACCGCACATACACCAAACTCACCAAGCTTTGCCTCTTCCTCAAGAGTTTTTAAGTCAGGTTGCGAATTTGCAGGACAATTACAGGTATTTTTCCTCCCTGACACTTTTCATGTCCTCGCCTGGTGTTGGAGTGAGGTGATTATCCTCCACTATGGCTTTCAGAGAGCTTCAGGAGTGGTTTCATTTCATCACTATCTCCATTAAGCTTCATCACTGCAAATAATACAGAAGTCTGTTGGCCATATTATTTATTCTTCTTGACAGTGTGAAAGTCTCTGGTCCCTGAACCCAGCACAGACACGATATTATGAGTATCAGAAATGAAGTTTGTCCTTCGTCACCGTGTCGCTCAGAGAAGTGCTCTGGGCCAGCCACGGTGACGTCCCTTTTGAGCTAACCTCAGTGCGAGCCTTGCACGTGGCACAACGAAAAGGAGAAGAGACACGTCCAACATCTTAAGTTTACCGAACTTAAATAACGTAACAGAAACGTGGCTGAGCATCCCAGAGCAGTGCCTGCTGCTGCCCGCAGGCTGGGGCTTTGGGAGAACAAGTCTTGGGTTGGAAACAATGAAGTACCCGCTTTAACTGTCCATCTTGTAGAGCAACTTGTATAGTGAGATACGTACCTATTTCCTACCAGCATAGAGGGTGGCTTATAAGAACTCTTAATATCACTTCCTTCTCTTTCTGCCATAGTTTCCATGTGACAATTCGTATTTTTTGTTTCCAACGTTGTCAGATTACTGCGATAACAACTGCCTGCTTCGTTGCTACTGTTTTGACTATATCCACGATAATCTAAAATTAATGTGCTCTGCCTGGAAACTCTCCTGCGCGCAGCACAAGCTGCCTGTTGGAGATGGAGCACACGAAAAATCCTTACAGATACATTCCCGCAGGAACCCGTGCATAGGTGCGGGCTGGGAGGTCCAGGCAGGGTTTGGAAATGAGCCCGTTTGACGTTGCAAAAATTCAGCCAAAAGGGATGAAGACGGCAGGATGACGGAGCAGATCACCCGCTGAGCAGTTACAGCACCGCTCCCTTGCCCGGGCGTATTTATGCCACGGCCTCTCTGCTGCTCTGTGCGTGTGCAGCACCGCATTTATTTATGGATATTTAGCTTGTGCACACTCTGGGGTAAAGATTTGTACCACGTACAGGAATTATAAATACAGATATAGTTTGTGGCCTCTGAGCATTTCTATAATAAAAATTATAATTCTGGAACTGGTTTTCACTCAGAATCAGGCTGAAACTCATCAATCCATTATCTGACTTAGACCAACAAATAAGCATCAAACGGGAACTTCTTTCGAATTGCTGTGGACTTGGACCAATTTTGAAACACTGCCCTATAGCAGAAAGACTTAGCATCCTATTTATTAGTCCCCCGAGGCCAGCCAGCTTCTCCATTAACTTTTAGCTCAAACTAATAGCACATTCATAAGCAATTTTGTGGGTGACTGTATCTGAGACTTTAAGCTGCCTTTTTTTTTTTTTTTCCCTTAGAAATTATCTTTTTTTGCTTGATGATATGGAATTATTTAGATGACAACTCACATTAAAAGAACCTGTGCTCTTATAGGCAAAGACATTTTTTCCCAGACAACACTGCTACAAAATTGTTCTAAATCTACCGACTTCAAGGGACAGAGTTTTGCCATGATTAAAAAGGAAGACTTTGTCATTTGAATATTGCCCTTTTTGATAGCTTAAACAGACATTTCCACGTCAATAGGTTTTTAGCTGTGCTGTCAGATGAAGCAGTTCTGTATTATAATTCCTCCACATGCTTTTCACAGATACTGAATGTTTTGCAAATATAAATTATTTTTAAAACGTTTCTTTCTCTCCCTGTTGTACGTACGTTTACTGCTGTTGAAGCTTGGCTATGTACAGAAAGACAACGGCTCCACTTTCTTCTGGGCTCTTTTTCCTCAGTTACATCTGTTGCACTCAGTAACACCAGAGGGGTTTTGCGGGTATTTGTGCGAGAGTGTTAACACAATGCACGTGTCCTTCAAAAATACATGTAATGCTTGAGTCAGCATTGCTGACACAATATAATGCTTTGGGAAATTCGTTATGAGAAATTTCACCATTAATCCAGAGAAGAAACGCAGCTAAGGACACAGACATCCTGCCGTATGCTCACAATTTCAGGCAACAAATTCATTTATTTTCTTATCCGCTGTTTCTGCTCCACAAACACCGCTAACAGGGTCATTTGTATTCCACTTGTACGGTTTGGGGGAAGTTTTGTTCGAGGGACTGCACGGTTCAGAGACATTGGCAAAGCAGAGAGCGAGCCCGTCCCCGGAGGTCGCCGGCTCGCGGCCTCGCATCCCTGCGGCGCGAAGGCAGCGACCGCTCAGTGCCTGGCAGGAAATCATTTGGCAGTTCTGATTTCAGGTCCAGGAGAATATCTCTGCGATTGACTTTTAGTGGGCCCTCATTATCAGTTGCAGCAACAAGTCTAAAGGTTAAGTCCCAACGCAGGCAAGCAGTTAGCCACAAGCTGAAATTTTACATGTGCTTCTACGCTAAGCTCACCGTAAGTTAATCGTATTTTCAGCTGATCTCCTGACCCGGGATACTTTCGGTGAATTACATCTGAATAAAGTAATGATGCTGAACCCCTGTCCTCTCCAGAGCAATGTGCATCCTCGCTCCGAACGAGACGGGCAGATAACACAGTACAGAGGGGAAGCGCTGATAACATCACCGAGACTGCCACAGGGGCTTGGTAGCTATGGGTAGAAGAGACCATCACCCCCAGAATATGAGTGTTTCACCGATCCCCAGAACCAAGTGATATAAATCCCTGACTACAAGCAAAGAAGCTTTTTCTAGCTGAACTAAGACCCTGGCGGTGTCTTAGCCGTGGGTTAATACGGCTTCTGTGGCTTAGGCAGTAGAAGAGAACCAGGGAGATTGGGTTATGATGTTGTTTCCCTTTTGAGTGAAGCTTTCATTCTGCAGAGGTCACATATAAAATTAAGTTCAGGTCTGACGGTGCTCTTTCCCTGCACATCCAAGCCATGCAGCTCCTGCTGCCTCCCAGCCGCAGGCTCACGGCGATGCGATGCCGCTCTGCCGCAGGGACCTCCCTTTTCTGCAACCCCCCCAGCCCTCAAGGCACTCGCACATTTAAAGGTTACAGACCTGCTATACGCACTCTGTCCAGTTAAGATGAAAATGTGGCTTTATTGGCCTCTCCGGCCATCGCTGATAGCCCATATCAACAGGAGGAGCCATCTCTCACATAACCATCCTAAGCACCTTATCAAACTTGAGCCAAGCCATGGATAACGATCTCGGACCGGATTAATTACTTACTCCTCCTAAAGCTGTAATAATAAATAATCATGAAAACACTGAAGCACTTTTGGTGCTAAAACTGAGGACTGCCTGCAAACACAGCCTGTCAAGAACAGCTCCAAAATCTGTTTGTTGAAAGCTACTCTCCCTTCTTGCTCGAGTGTATCGCAGGTTGGGCAACTCCTGGCATTTACCTGCTGCACCCCAAGCACCCCAACCCGTGGCACAGCCCCATCCCTGCAGCAGCAACCGATGGGGAGCGCTTGTCATTACCGAGGTGACGGAGAAAGAGCCCAGCTACGACGAACAGAAACCCAACGGAAGAGACAACTCAAGCAGTGGAGAGGAAACATCTAAGAATAACCGGCTGGCAAAAGGGTAACGCTGGGCAGCGACACTTTATCGGATCGACCGCTGAGGAGGGGTTGGAAGGAAAAGCTGCTCGCACTGCAGCCTGCTGATACTGGGAGAAACACCTGGGGCACCAACAGGCATGAACGGACGGAGGGAAATTGTGTCCTGCGCTCCGAGCTACAATGGCAACCCTTACCAGGAGGGACAGAGAGGCACTTGTACAGGCAGGACCGGTAAATGACTTCTAACGAGCTCCGGGAGGGGTCTACAGCTCTTGTCCAAGTTCAAAGGAAATACGCACTGGAGAAGACAAAGCTTCCAGACTCAGGTGCACTAGTGTTGCCTTCGAAACAGGTCCTTTTTGCACAGACACCGAGAGTTCATTGTCCTGCAAGGCCAGCAGAGCCTGCAGGTACTTGGCACTTGGCGTATCAGCTCCTTAACCTCCCTCCCCGGGTCTGCCAGCGGGAGAAGAACGTATTTATGAGCTGGAGATCTCCAAAGCACTTCAAACAACTTCGAAGGCCAAAGCTCACTGACGGTTTCTTGGGTACTTTTAAAGATCTTTCCGACTGTTTTTCAAACACTGACCTTTGACTGCGTAAGGAAATAAATAGACGCATATATAAAAATGGCCTATACAAAAAATAAAAATGTTGACATTAATAAATCATTAAAGGATTTTTATGCCCAACAGCAAGCACAGACCTTTTATCCCTTATTTCTAGCTTTGCATCTGGCAACTAATCCTGTGAAAACAAGAACAAATTATTTATATTCTTTTAGTATTCCATAAATCAAATATTGCTGTAAGGACTGAACTAATATTTTGAGAATTGAATATGGGATTTGGTCTGGCTTGCTACATGCACTGAATTTTAGTCTGCTGTGATATGAAAAGGCCGAGAGATATGAAATCCAGAAAAATAAGGAGTCTGAAATGCAGCAGCAGGAGGAAATAATTTACTGTAGCATTGCCCAGTTTGGCTTTGTATAGTGAGAGAGTTATGAAATGTAGTTATTGTGCTTTCTGTGTGGTACTTCGCTTTTAAATGTAGATAGTGGGAATCTATCAAAACATTATTTGTTTGCTTGTTTCGTTTTCCCTACATATGAGGAGACATCGATATAGTTTAACTGCCAAAATACATCCATCCACCCTCTGCACCTCCTTTATTAAGCTACAGTCTAGCAAGAAAAAAAAAAAAAGCCATATACAGCCACTTGCATTTTAAAGAAACAGCAAAACCAGGAGCTACAAAACTTAAACGCGCCGATCTGATTTACATCCCGACCGACAGTCTATAAACCACGCTAGAGCAGATGGGTACTCTGAGCAGCCAAGTTACAGCCACCTGAAAAGCAGGCTTTATAAAAACACCTTTAACCGGAGCTGTGCAAGCCGCGAGCGCTTCTATAAACAATATTTTATTGATTAGAATAGGCAGAAATGCTGGTTATTTACAACAGAACTTTTTCACAGCATTTATCGATGTTCCTAATGCTCAAAGGGGAAGGAGAGAGACCTGGCAAACAGAACAAGTGGACTTGATGTAATACTGAACCGCTCCTGTAAAACAGCCCTGTGGAAATTACTCGGCGGGTGAACCAGAGCAGTGCACCCTTCCGCTCGCCCGGCGGCACCCCGGGGACTCGCACGCCTTGTCCCGGCCAGCACTTCTCTGGGTGACTCCTGCCTGCGGCTAGAAACAGCAAAGGGTTTTTTACCTCCCTCGAAAATAAATCCATGCGCAGCACAAAGGAGGGAGCGCATCATGCTGCGACCTCTGAGCACCAGTCTAGTGTAAAGCAAGTGGAGAATTCGGAAGCGGTGGGAGGAGATGGGCTCCACGGCACCGTGGGAGCCACCACCACGGACCACCACCAGCACCCGCCTGCGGAACAGCCGGGGCTCTTCCATAGCAAAGAAATGCTATTAAAACTGGAAAAATGCTTTGAGGGGATGGTGAATTTCTGGCCTTCAGAGAGCAGGATGAGCTATTAGCTGGTGGAAATCTATGAGTCATCTCATGCTCCTCTGGCCCATCTCTTCTGAGCGTGGCTGGGACGAGATGCCCCACGTGCGGATTTCCCGCTCTCCTCGTGCACCTCATCTTGTGTTCACGTGGACAACCGGCGGGGGAAGGCCCATATTTTTGCAAGGTTAGTGCTATGCCCCTCACCGCGGGGTCTGACCGTTTATCGCAGACAGTTGTGGGAGGGCGAGGATGGCCTCTGCGTTCGCACCCAGCTAGTTTTGTACTTCAGGGCTCTCCCCGGTACCCTAATGCCACTCCGTGGATGCGTTGTCCTCCTCGGGGCTGGGAGCAGACAACACCGCGAGATGAAATGCAAACCCACCCGTTGGAGACTCCTCATCAATGATTTTAACTCCCTGACCTAGAATGAAAGAGGTAATTTGATTGTCATGGAAACCAGGCAACGGCCTCTCCCCAGCCAAAACTGTCACTCCCGTTAAATTGGGCTGAATCACCTGCCTCGGCTCCGCGAGACGGACAAGACGGGATAACGCAGCCTGCGGAGGAACAAGCTATCCTTAAGCATGATAATGATGCCTGACAGCTTAAACTTTGGGTCACTCCTGGTACACAAATTGTCAAATATTGTGACAGCAGAAGCGGCTCTCCGCACCCCCACGCGCCAGCAGAGAAGTGACAACGTTTCTGTGGATTTTTATTATTTCTTCTCAGCAAGGACCTCAGAAATGCAAATGTTTTTGCGGCTTCTGTAGGGCTCCAGGGGAGGTAATTTGCTGGAGGCTCTTGCAGGAAACAAACCCCGGTCGTTCACAACGTTTCTGGGAAGGTTTTCACCAGCCCTGTTCACAGCGGGTCACTTTGAAGGTCTGGGATGTACTGGTCCTCCTTGCAAAACAGTACGAGACACAATTTTTCAGGCAATTACAAAATCCCATCCCTAAATGAACAAGGCTATAGGTTTAGTATTAACCTTAGTAATGTAAGTATTAGCACTAGTAATACGGGGGTAATACTGGCGAGAGCAAGGCTTCTGCATGTTAGGGACTGTACATGCGCACAACCGTGAGAGAAAATGACAACTTGCCTTTTTGCAGCTACAAAACCAAGTTCACAAAGACTAAATCACTGTCCCATGGGCAGCTAGGGAAACCGCGCCAGCACCAGGCATAAAAGCTTCATCCCACGTAACAGGACCACACAAACACAACCAACCTCACCGCCACGTCAATCTACTCTTTGGCCAAACCATCTCTGCGCGGTGGTGTAACAGTCCCCAGCGAAGCCGCCTGCATCCCGCAAAGACACGATCCGCTCATCCCAGCGCACCGCAGGAAACCACCGCACCACAGCCTGGACTGGTGGCACGGTCTACAGTCAAGTCAGCAGCACGTGAAATGGGAAGCATGAAGGTTTGTTTAATGATTTTTAATTAATTTTAATTACTTACAATTTTTTTGAGCAGTAGCTTAACCTCGCTGAATCTCAGCCCCTCTGATCACTCTGGGACTTGTGCCAGCTTCCTCATTACAGATCAGTTCCCCTAACGCCATTTGATAATGAAATGGGTTTTAAAAGAAAGGGACAGAGGGAAAAAAAAAATAAAAAAAAAATCAAATGCCTTCGGCAGAACCCCAGGGAGCTGGAAGAGGATTGTGATTTGGCATGGAGATAAAATGATAGTTTGGGGGCTTGCTTTACGACTAATGTCTATCTGTGTTGAAAGTGTCCTACTTTTAAAAGAAAAAAGTTATGGGTCTGTAAGGACTTTCCACCTTCACGGCTTCTTGCAGGCTCCCTTCCGTAGGGGACAGCAATTGAGATGGGCAGCAAAGGTGAAGGCTTACACCCCGTGCAGCCGAGGAGGAGCAGGTACGTAAACCTGCCGTGGGGACGTGCACCCAGCCACGGCGGCAGAGACGGCGTTTCTTATTCCATCCAACTCGAGTCACCTCGGAGCATCGGCTGCTGATTTCACCCCAGGAATCGGGGGTCCTGCCGCCAGACAGCCCTGCCCCGCAGAGCTCACACATCCCGTCCCCTGGGGATTTTTTCAAGTATATCACGTACTTCGTTCTCCCACGACTAGTACATCCTCTCCCTGGTTTCTCTCCCAGCTGACCATTTACCAGGGTCCACAAAGCCTCAGGGTTATTTATCAGTTTTGATTCAGAACAATTCACTCCTTTTGCTTTCTCTGATCTCCTCTCTGCAACTTTACATATTTCTTTCAGCTTTTAAAAACATTATTTATTTATTATTCGCTGCCACCAGGATCCTTTTCCACCTGTGTCCAAAAGACCTTTCTGCACTAAAAGGCACCTGCGAGCTGCATCGCGTTCCCTACGAAACTCTGCGT
Organism: Aramus guarauna; assembly: GCA_013400195.1. Lineage (NCBI taxonomy): Eukaryota > Metazoa > Chordata > Aves > Gruiformes > Aramidae > Aramus > Aramus guarauna. The sequence continues at coordinate 634,402 of VXBL01002384.1, read as the reverse complement.
GGGCTTTATCACGGTGCAGATGGTGGAAGGCACTGGTAGCACTGGAGTGTGCCTTTTTTCCCGTTTGTTTTTATTAAATCACACTGCTCCGGTTCACGATTGAGAACTTTCTCCCTGTGGCTCTGATCTCAGCCCAGCTGATCTCCTGCCCAGCAGCCCTGGGCAAGCTTCAAAGGATCTGATGTTTGGGCAGAGCGCAGAAGGGAATCTGTCATTTTTGGATGCTCTGCTGAGGTTTATCTGAACCTCGGCGCAGTCTCTGAATCTGGGCTCCAAGTCCCCTGAGAGCACATTTTCGTTAGAGATGGTTGGATGTCCACAGTCAGAGCTGGAAATTCCTTCAAAAAGAGAAGGCTTTTTGTGGCCAACAAGGAAGCAGAAAGGAAGAGGAAGGGGATGTTTTTAGAACACGCGAAATGTAGAAAATGAGCAAAATGCTGCATATATTTATTACAATTACTGCCTGCGTCAGGCTTTACCAGCAGAAATATTGCTGTTACCACGGTCACCGCTGGCCTAAAGACTCACGTTTTCCGCAGCCTGCAGCTGGCACACAGCACACACGTCTCCACGAACACAAACCACGCACGCGGGGGCGGCCAGGAAGCCTCCGGCACCGACCTGACCCTCTCCAGCCAAGGATCTGCCCCGAACCGAAGCCCAGAGGGGTACGAGTCCCGGCGAACAGCCCAGCCGGCCGCGACAGCAGCGTCCCCAGCCCGGGGGGTGACGGGCAGCGGCACCGCAGCCATCGCCAGCCGAACTGGAGAGAAACGGGGACTGAGAGAGAAGGTGAATTGGATGGAGGGGCCAGGGACCATGTCCTACCTCCCAGCCATCGGAGGGACGTGCATAATTCATAGGCCATAGATTGTATATATCTTATTCATGAAAGTTTAAACAGACTGGTTATTACTATTGACCATTAAAAGGCAATTTTGCCCCCATGTGCGACAAGGACTATTGACATTCCCATATCCTTGGAAAAAAAAAAAAAAAAAAAGGTAGTTGATGTCCCGACATCTTCAGAGTCTCGCCTCACTTGCGCACACGTGTGTTGAGGCATCCTGGGTCTCCGAGCCGACAATGAGTTAACAAACAAGCCGCATGAAAAAAAAATTTCTGTCTACTTTTATAACTATCCACAAAATGTGTCATTAATGCACTATTAAAAATTGACAATTTGATTTTATGCTTTTAGACCTAATCCTTTATAACTAAAGCAGCAAGGCAGGATTTTCTGTCCGCCGCGGGCAGCATGGTGACGTTTAGCACGGGCTGAATTACTTTGCTATTGTAACCCCACTGCAACACCGCTGTCGCGCGTGGGCACATTCCTCCTCCTGAAGCTTTTCCTGGGGCTCCTGTCGTGGGGAGAACCGCAGGGCTGATGTGCCACAAGGTGAGCAAGGGTGCAAGACAGCCCTGGGCAGAGGCTTCAGGGCATCTGTGTGCTCAGGACTTCCACGCCAAATCTCAGAGCCGTTTGGAGCCTGGAGCCCCAGAAAGGTGACGCTTTGAGTTGTCACTGGGAGAAGCAGGTAATGCCAAGATAGGGGGGTTGGTTTTTCTTCTCTCTGTAGCCTGTAAGAAAATTAAATTCATGCCCAATGGGCCTAAACACTCTTGGTAGCGTTGAAGTGCAAAATTGAGCTAAAACCTTTCTGATGTTCAAACAAGTACTTGTGATATTTTTATGCCAATCTAGAAGAAGCTCTAAAGCTTTTGGAACTGCCATCACAAATGGAAAATGACGTAAGAAATAAAAGGAAGGGAATACATATTTATCAGTTATCCAGTTCTCTGGATAACAGAGACACACAGTGTTATGCAGAATGATTCTCAGATCTTCTACCTCAGCTGCAGAGTTCACTTTTGGGATGCGTATGGGGTAGGATGGGACCAGAGGGTGCTGGCCACAGATGCTCTGGCTCTGTTGGGGCTTCTCTTCTTTACCCTACTGAAGCAAATAAATGATCTGTTTCTGCAAACACAACAGTCTGTTGCAGTTCTGACCTAATCTTCAGCTAGATTAGAACAACTGAAAGTGTACTTTGTATTTATAGTATGGAAAAGAAAAAATCAGAACTAATTAAAAAGCGAACAGTGGCCATCAAAAAGGTGGACACAATCTAGAGAGAAAGGAAAGAGCTTTGAAAGGTTATTAGCTTCATTCTACCTATTGCCTGTTTGAGCACATATGGGAAAAATGATTGTTTCCTTCGCTGACGTTTACACCGAGTGAATCAGGAACAGATGTAAGCTGGGCACTGCCGACTCCAGCAGATAAAAGACAATTACAAGCAGAAAATGGAGCTGCTGATAGCATGCAGCTTTCACTTGGGATGTTCAGTTTAGCTACTGGGGAAAAAAAAAAAAAAGAGGGTTGAAAACTAAACTCCTGACAGCAGCCGTCTCTTGCGGCAGACCTGCTGATTCAAGCAGCTCCTTGCAGACGTATGTAGAAATGTTTAAAGGCTCAATTTGAGCCATTTGTTTCTCATTTTTGAGCTCTCATTAAAATAATCTGTTCTGATTGTCTGTAGGAGCTATTTTTTGCTCCTCTAAACGGTTGCAAAAGACAGCACAGATTAGAAAAGGAGAATCAATCCTGTTAAGGCTGTGACTCATCAAATCCAGGCTCCTGTTCTCTGCTGGCTTCCAAAGCAGACAGAAGCCCCTGTGACGAGGCAGAGAGAGGGGTAAAAGCCCTGTCTTGCCCTCTGTAAACAAGAGATATGAAAAATTTTACCTTCATCAATCCATACACAGAGGATACGGGCTCCTCTGCAATACCTGCTTGCAAGCTATGGGCAGAGGATGCTTTCGGGGAGGCCAGGCTTTCTCCCCTCTCCAGGGAGGGTCCTGCTACAAGCACTAACTCGCGATGAAATTATTTTATTCTTACACAGAGTCCCAAGCTGGAGAGGCAGAGCGCTGACAGCACACGGATGTGTAACCAAGCCAGAGACAAGGTGGTTCGCAGAAGTTTGTTAAGACCTAAACAGTGTTGTTTGCTATTCAAACCGTACGTAACCCAGAAAAGTGCCAGGAGTTAAAATGCTTCGTCCATCTCTCTGTCTGCCCCATACTCCACTACCATTAGGTGCCATGGTGTGCCTGCAAGACCAATTTAAATTCCTTTAGATTTTCATCACCTCTGGCCTAGACGCTCTGAACTACTAATTAAAAGACCAGTCTGCAAGGCCTGAACTTGCACTTGAAGCTCAACTTTTTGGCGGCCAGTTGAGCATCCCTCCAGGCATAGGCAGGCAGCGTTTTCAAGGGATGCCAGAATCTCTCATTCCGGTCAGGCTTGGAGATGAGCTCAGGAATTCCAGTGCACGTGGGGCAAGTCCAGTCCTGCCCCGTGGGTGCTGAACTCAGAGCCCTCCCAAAACAACTGCTGCCATTTCACTCCTGCAGGCACATCCCATGGGAGATCGGGACACACTGGCTTTATATCCCACATTCCCAAGTCATCACCCAAAACTCTAGGAAATTTGAGCAACAAGACGCAAGACGCCCAACAACCTCTCCCATTAATTAATACACAAGGATCAGCACCCTTTCACTTCTTCAGCACGAAGGATTTAAAAACCTTACTCTGTTTCTTCTCATCCTTTCTCTATAAACTTGGAGAAAACGCCTTTTGTTTTAGTGCCATGCTACAGTGAATCTGTTTGTTCTTTGGGTATTTAAATGTTCCTATCATTGACATTTTTAAAGCTATGAAAAAGTATTTTAATTGGCTGAAATGCTGATTGCCATAACAACTGGCTAATGAACCATCTGTTAGCATATGTAATATTTATTTATACATTTAAAAAACGCAGCTCCAGATCGGGACGGGCTCTTTTTCAAGGACGGGGCAGTTCACTCCCCATGCGGATGGGCAGGGAAACATGGAGGGGGGGGGATTTTATAAACTGCAAGGCCCCCAGGGACCACTGCGAACCTCTGGTCCACGCCTTGCACAGACATCGCTGAGCTGTGACCTGTCCCCAGCCATCCCTGCCGCAAGTTCAGCAGCTCGTGATGGGCGACCAGGAGGGGAAGAGCCTGCTCAGCAGCACAGGGCTGCCTTGCTCCGGGACACCCTTCCCTCCTCCGATGCATTGAACAGCATCCGACAAACCAGCGCTAAAAGATCTGGGAAAACACAAATTCGGGACCAGCCTCTTTAGGAGCAGCACTTACTGCTGTCCTCCTCCTATCCCGCTCTCGGGGCAGGGGGACCCCAAGCCAAGGTGCTCAATGGTGACGTAAAAGTTGACATTACAGATGAAAAATAGATGGGAGTTCCCCTGGAGTGTTTCGGCAAACCGCCTGCCTTACGAGGAGTTTGCATTTTTAGAAAAAGCCTCTCCCTGGCAGCTCTCGGCTCCCATCTGCCAGCAAACACCCAGCCCGTGTGAAACGCCCTCGCTTCAGGTCCTGGGGTCTGATCCTGACCCGACCGAAGGCAGCCTGTGCTCCCCTCGAACGGTAACGGCTGTTGGAGGCAATAAACCTTAATTATTTCTTAAGAGAGCCCAGGCCCACAGTCCCCTTTCACAAATTCAGCAGGATGATGCTGGAGGTTTAATGGGGGAGATGTATTTTTAGACTGTTGATAAAGAGGGAGAGAAGAAGGGAGCAGAGAAAGCCCCGTTCCACAGAAGTCACATGCATATGCAAAAGGAACCTAATTGCCCCTCTTTAGAAACTAATCATTCGGGATTTTACAAGCCACATTATAGAACCTGACATGCTTATTTTTCCTTTTATTATGTTTGTAAGCAGTGATCCTATTGAAAAGAAAATCAAACCCTATTTTTACCAGTCACAACCATCTCCCTTTTTCTTTCTGCCTGCTTTATTTTATTTTATTTTCCTCTTTTTCCATCAGTTGAATAGAGCAGCATTTTCATGTGTATTAATTGCCCTGTAAAATGCCCTCAAAGTCATTAGAATTCCCCATTCAAAACTATTATCTGTGCCATTATGTCTTTGCATTATATTTATTTAAATGTGCCGCTTCTGAATTAGCTTATTTTTAACAGCTAGCCATGCCTGAAATATTGTTCTAGGCCAAGCTGTTCTCAAACCTTTATTTTTTTTTTTTTATGATAACTTCATATAAGCTCTTGATGCTTTATCCTGAGTGGAATCATAGTTTTAGGCTTTTAACCCTCTTTCCTTTTTTTTTTTTATTTCAGAAAGAGAGGCAATAGCCTTGTAGATTTATTTTTTTTTGTGAACCCACAAGACTTTCTTACACCAGTACTGCAAGATTTACAGCTGCGGTTCATGGCTGTCACACTGATTTAAATCTGTTGATTGCGAAGCTGATTAGCAGAAAAACACAGCATAATTTCTTAAATGCAATGCAAAGATACCCCCCCCC